>OVAU01002290.1:0-12805 GCA_900406315.1 Biscutella laevigata subsp. laevigata
CTAAAACTTTTCATTTTTAAACTAATATCAATTATATATTAACTACTTGTGTCTTATTTAATATATTCATGTTAGTTTCAAACACTATGTTAACATTAATATTTTTTGATAATATGTTAGTATTAATTTCAAAATAAANTTAATTTCAAAATAAAAATCTGCAATTCTAGTAAAAACTTATGTTGGAGGCAATTCATTTTAAAATAAGTAAAAAAATAATATAATTCGTATAAAAACCGTTTATTTAAACACAATAAATTCCTTTTGTTTCATTATTGCGTGTAATATGAAGTCCCGAGGAGTATGGTTTCTCCTTTTCTGTCGGAACTGTTTGCGGTGGTGGGTCTTGATCGTGTCGGGTATAGTTTCTCCTTTTCTGTCGCTTTGGTTAGGAGTTGAGTTGGTTTCAGCTTGTATTGGTGTTGGTGTTGGTGTTGGTGTTGTTGGTTTGCGATCTGATTTAGGAACCGCCTTCTTTGATTCAATCCGGTATCTCGACGGTTTTTAGAGTTATTTTAGGTTCGAGTTTATGTTAGCTTTCTTTGGTTCAGGTTTGAGAATTTGTGTTTGGGGCTGTCCTCTGTGCTCCGATCAGCTTGGAGTCTTATCCGGAGCTAAAATTTCGTGCCTTGGAAGTTCTTTTCGGATCAAAACAGACGTAGTCCTCCGAGACTTCCAGAGTCTCTCTTTCGTCTACTGTTACTCGTGGATCATCCCGTTAGCTCGGGTGGAAGATAGTCTACTCGACTTATGCGTTCTCGGCTCTCCCAATAAAACGACATCATAATTGGTTTCTCTTCAGTCTCCGACTCTATCTTCTCGTGACTTGTTCCAATGGATTGTTATTTGGTGTCTTTGGTTAGATCGTTCTTGTAGTTTTTTGTTTCCGAGGTCATCTCTGTGTACCGCCGGCTTAGGTTTTCGGAGTTGAATTTCAACTGCCGACTTTGTATTATTTTCTGTGTGTACCAAAATCGCATCCTACAAACGCATCGTACCATGTATCCTTCCTGGTTTTAATATAATTATAGATGACAAAAAAAAATTGAAGTCCCGAGGAGTTCAACTACTCTTTGTCTTTTTTGTCTGCCTCGATTAAATTATTTAATAAACAATGTTTTGGCTATAATTATATACATAAATAATGGTTTAGTTGAGAGTTGTTGAGTTGACTAGTAAAATAACTGAAGAGTAAAAAGACTTACAAAACGACCTTTTAAATTTTGATAATTTTGAATTCACTTTTTGATATAATATAGTTCATTGAATATATTTATATATTGGAAATATATATTGGTTAATTTTGATTGGTTGTGTCAATGAAATATAGATAATGAATATGAATAACATAAATTTTTAGTGTAGGAGATTATTTTTTCTCCATATTCGATTTTCGCCGAATATAGTTATATTTGGTTAGAGGACTTTTGTGGCTGGGTGATAAGGAGATAGGCTTAAAACGCTATACATTATTGATTCGATTCACCTGCTATTCAGAACAAGTTATATTGTTCTTGAATGTTTATGCGGACATAAAACTTTCTTATACGACTCATTTGATTATTCGAAAAATCATCTCCTGAAAAATTAATCTGGACTTATGCATAAGGTTTAAAATTTACCTCTCATTTACCCCAAAAAAACATAATTTTACTACAACTAGTACTTTTATAACTCTGAATAAATATGATTTGTTCGATTAATTTATAGTTTCTTAAATTAAGTCCCGTGTGCGTGTATGTATATACATACTAAACCAAATAAATAAACTTGTTTGACCAAAATATAATTATTATTTTGGATAAGTTATTTTAAAATGAGCTAACCAAATAAAATATTAATTACTTTAATATTATATACTAAATATGATTGAAACATAAGAATATAATAATTCATAAGCAGAGTTACAAGACTTATTCAATCGAGTATGATTGAGAAAGGGTTCTATAAAAATGGCAGATAATATATTATTCAATCTTAATGTTATTAATTTATAATATATGTGTATGTCTCTGCTAAGTTATGTCAATGTTTTATATGATAAACTATACAATAATGTATTTATAAGTTAGCAAATCATAATCTCGAGTGTGTGTATGTGTGAAATCTTTAAATATTCGCTGTTATATTTCGATCCAGTGAACACTGATTATATGTTATGTTATTTCTGTTTTTTATAATTAAAAAACCTAATGATTCAACTTTAGTATTAACAATATTGTAATGGAAAAATTGATCGTGCGTCCCATTTGTTCAACCTCGGCGCTCGACCCCACACATCAATTATAACGCTAACTAAAAGAAGACAAATTATAATATAAAAACTATATCTTATATTGTGAGATAATATATATGTATATACTTAGTTTAATACGTTAGCTTACATTACATCTTTTCTCTTTCTTGCTTAGTATAATTCTTTGTCGTGTTCTTATTAACCTTTCTTTCTCACAAGACAAAAACTTGTTAATAGTGTTTTTAAATTCAAGATCTGAAAAAACTCTTATTCTCCTCCCTCTTCTTGATTAGGGTTTCATTTCTTGGAATTTAAAGTTTTTAGAGCTTTTGATGGCGAATCCATGGTGGACAGGACAAGTGAATCTCTCTGGTCTTGAAACGACGCCGCCTAGTTCCTCTAAACCAGATCTCCACATCTCAATGAACATGACAATGGATTCAACTCATAACAATCATCATCATCATCATCAAGAAGTCGACAACAATGAAGACGATAGAGACAACTTAAGCGGAGACGATCGTGAAGGAGCTGTTGAAGCGCCTACTCGCCGTCCACGTGGAAGACCAGCTGGTTCCAAGAACAAACCAAAACCACCGATCTTCGTCACACGCGATTCACCAAACGCTCTCAAGAGTCATGTCATGGAGATTGCTAGTGGAACTGATGTTATTGAAACTTTAGCTACTTTCGCTAGGAGACGTCAACGTGGGATATGTATCTTGAGTGGAAACGGCACGGTGGCTAATGTTACTCTTCGTCAACCTTCAACAGCTGCAGTTCCGGCTGTAGCTGGTGGTGGAGGAGTTTTAGCTTTACAAGGAAGGTTTGAGATTCTTTCTTTAACCGGTTCTTTTCTCCCTGGACCAGCTCCTCCTGGATCAACTGGTTTAACGATTTACTTAGCTGGTGGTCAAGGTCAAGTTGTTGGAGGAAGTGTTGTAGGTCCATTGATGGCGGCTGGTCCAGTGATGCTTATAGCAGCTACGTTTTCAAACGCGACTTATGAGAGATTACCATTGGAAGAGGAAGAAGAGGCTGAGAGAGGAGGTGGAGGAGGAGGAAGTGGAGGAGTGGTTCCGGGACAACTCGGAGGTGGAGGTGGAGGAGGCTCGCCGCGTAGTAGCGATGGAAATCAAGGACTTCCGGTGTATAATATGCCGGGAAATCTTGTATCAAATGGAGGAGGAAGTGGAGGAGGTGGACAAATGAGTGGTCAAGAAGGTTATGGTTGGGCTCAAGCTAGGTCAGGGTTTTAAATTTTACACAAGTTAATTAACAATAAGAATGATAATTAATGATGTTTAATTATGATGAAGATGATGAGAGAAAATCAGGTAGTGAGTTATGATAATAATAATAGTGTGTGAGTACATTATATTATGTTATGTTCTTGATGACTATGATTATAATTTGCTAAATTTCACCTATGTTTTTTTGATTGGATTTATGTATGTGTGCATGTATCTTTTGGACATTCTACTTGGAATTACCATAGATTGAGATTGTATATCATCCTAAACTTATAGTCGACTAACTCATAATTAAAATTTAAGTTATGAACGAAATTCGAATTCGAACATTTACGAATTTATACCTAGAGATCTAGCTAAGTGGTTATTATTTTCACATCATCATACTGAGATATCTCTCACTAGTGAAGAAAAATATTATGTACAATAACAACAAATAAATACTGTATATACCTAACAATTAAGTCACCATAACAATTTTTTTTTTAAGTTCACTTGAAACACAATAAATTAATATCTTAGCTTTGTAAGACAAGTATAATATATTTGTATTAACATTTCATACATGCATGTGTTATGTGATTTTGCACTAGTCAAACTCAAGTAATATTATCTATAATCGTGTACAAAATTAATTAATGTTATACATGTGTTATTTAGCATAATATAATCCAAGTCCAATGCATCTCTTAATTATACCCAATTATCTTATTTCTTAAAGCTTGTACGATATATTAATTACCACTTGTTTGTCAGCTTATAAGTGTCGTCATTTATACCAAATTTCTAGGGTTTTTTTTACTTACTTTTTTAATTAAAAAATCATTAACAAAAGTATGAGATTAAAGGAGCCTATTCACATGGTATCACATGGGTTCCTCTTGTGAAACGCAAACCCTAATCTAATTAGTGAACCTTTTAATTATTTATTTATATCCGTACTTAAGTAGAAATACATAAATCATAATATTGATTAATAAAATTATTAAATGCTTTTGAAATTTAAAATATATGATTTCAAAAAGCAATTCATCTTGATCCAAGTAACCTAAGCAGATAAACAACCAAATACATAAATGAAAACTATATATTCGAAATATACAATATTGTGTAGACAAAATCTGAGCATAATCTTCTTGTAATATTTTATTTTAAAAGGAAGCCCTAAACCGCACTCAAAACTCAAAAGACTAATAATAATTAATTAATTAATTAGGAAATGTATACAAAATTAGAGGAATTAACAAAGAATACTTTAAAAAGGAATCCATAAACGAGCATTATTAAAAGTATAACAAAGACCAAAAGATAAAGCATAACTCGAGGGTCCTAAATTAATCATATCAAAAGACTAATCAGAGATTAGTACACCGAGGTACTGTTTTATCAAACAAAATTTCTTTGACATTTAAAATTACTTAATTAAATAACTCTCAACGATAATGCGTATGCTAATGCATTTATCTTGTCTAAATTTTATAATATAGAATATATATTGATTTCAGACTGAAAAACAAAATTAAATCAGACTGTAAAACAAAATTAAATACAAACTGAGTTATTATTTTTCTACAAATTTTAACCATTACACCATAAATATATTTTTATATAAACCAAATCATATAATAATGGAACTACTAGAATATTCTTTTTCATAAAATATTTTAATATCATTTAACCTTTTAGCATTTAATATAAAGTTTCTCCAAACTAGTCAAAATGTTAAAATGTGTAGACTGCAACTCATTACAGAAGTTATCTTTAGTCATAATTCAATAATGGCACAGTTTTATGAATTATATGTAATTTACAATATTTATTTCGTAAATTAAATATATTTTTCGGTGACTATTGTTATTCGTTAGATTAGTCCTTAGTTTGAGTGAAAGAAGATCTATTAGCCGACTCCCTTAATAATCGGTAACAATGTAGTTCTTCCTAAGCTCCGTATTCGGCTTTCATCCTTTTCTCAATCTATTAATTATAGGTTCGTCTCAGATTTTAATCCGTATTTATTTGTTTAATCCCCCGAAGTTATTAATTTCACAGTTGTCCTTGTTTCTGTATTCTAATTAGTATTGTTTCATTGTCTAGATCAGTTTCAGTCTATCTAAAGACGAGCTGTTATCAATTATAATATTTTTTGGAGTGGTAAAGATTTTTTTTAAAAAAATTCCTTGGAATACATTGCTAGTATATATTTATTGGAGATGTGATTTGAATAGAAACAAAAAGAATATTTTTGTGATAGATTTTAAGGGATTATAAAACATTTTAAGAGAAAATATGGAATTCCCTTGAAATGATAGTCTAAAAGCTAAGAATTGATCCTAACGTGAAATTCAATTCACATTCCATTAAATTCTATCAAAATGATAAGATTTCTAAATGTATTTAAAATTGAATAACACTAGCATTCAATAGAATTTGAATTCCATTAGATTGAATAACACTAGAATTTAAATTCTTTTAAATTCCATTAAATTGAATAACATATGAATTTAAAAGAATTTAAATTCTAACGAATTGAATAATACCAGAATATGATAGAATTATCTATTCTTTTAGATTCTATTAAATTCTTTAATCCAATACCCCACCTTATAAACAATGAAATTTGAAAACAATATATAACAACTCAATAAAAAAGGAAAATAGAATTTTAAAGAAGACTAATATATGAAGATCACCCATTGCCCAGTGGTTAATCCTCTGTTGGCCATTGCTCTTCACCACGGTTCGAGTCCCAACGAGGACGTTTATGGTTAATGGGGAGTGGGATCTTTCTGTGGCCCACAAATAGCGAGTATGACCTACTTGTGGTCTACATTAAAAAAAAAAAACAAAAAAAAGACTAATATATAAAATTTATTATTAAATCTAATATAATTTACTTAAATGTCTGTTAAAATGTAAAATGATTACGTATAGATATAGTTTCGGACAAATCAATCTCTAAAAAAAAACTGTCTCAATTAACAACAAAAACACTTCCCCAGAGAATTCTTGTTTTCTTCAAGACTCTTGATTCATCTTCAAGATTCTTACTTCTTCTCTGAGCTCACTTCACTCGCTTGCGCTCTGCAAAGCTCGTCTAAGCTCAGAAGCCATAACATGTAAAAGAACAGGTTTCTGAATCATACCATTCATCCCCATCTGCAAACATCTTTCTCTAACATGATCTTCAGTACTTGCAGTCAAAGCTATAATCAATGGCCAATGATGTCCACAAAACTTCCTTATCTTCATCGCTACTTCAAAACCATCCATCTCTGGCATCTGCAGATCCAATATCACTACTCTATACGACATTTCAACATTAGACAATGCACTTAAACACTCAAATCCAGACGAAACTGCTGTTACTTCGCATCCTAGTTTCTCGAGAAGTCGTTTTGTTACTGTTCTGTTCACATCGTCATCGTCAGCTAGAGTGATTCGCAAGCCACGGAGAATTGAGTTTGAGTTTGGATGTTGAAGCTCTGGAGGAGTATTTCCTGTTAACATTGATCTTCTAATCGAAGGTCTTGTTTGAAACCTTAGAACTAATTGCATACTTTGTGTTTGTCCATGTGATTTTGGTGATATCCATATGTTTCCTTGCATCATCTGCAAACAAATCAAAATCTCAATATGAATACCAGTTAGTACCAATGAAGATTTGAAGAGATTCACTAACCTGTGCAAGTTTTCTACACATGCCTAAGCTCAAGCCTTCCTTAATACCATTGCTATGGTATCTCCTGTTTGGTATATGCCTCATGGCCACAGCAGAACCATCCAATGGAGGATTCTTAATCTCATTGATCTCAACTTCAAATTTCACACCAAGTGAATCATCAGACAAATGTGATTTCCACATTCCAGTCTCTCTTTTGTTCTTGTCTTGACTACTCAAAGTACCTTCAGTGATAACTCGGAACGTAACTGTTTTGGCTCCATCAGTCATGTCCAAGATATATCCAAGCATATACATCACAAGCTGAAACGTTCTCTTTTCATCTCCCACAACTAAATTAGGCAAACGAGTTTGAACATCCATCTCAAAACCGTAGCCTTTGTAAACGCTTAAGCATTTGGCAACACAAGCAGCTTCTCTTATCAGGGAATGGAGTTGAAACCGTTTAACCTCTAATGGAGATTTCCCGTTATCTTTAGGCGAAATGTCGATAACGTCGTTGATTAGAGCAGATAGGACTGTACTGGTTTTCATGAGAGCATCCACAATGATTTTCTGGTCAAGACTCATAGTTTCTGACTGAAACATTGAGAGGAGACCGAGAATTGTGTGCATTGGTCTTCTCATTCCATGACTCATCACTTTCTGGCAAGTGTTCCTCGCTTGACTCGCCATCATTGCGTTCTGTTTAGCTCGAAGTAAAGCTCGGTTTTGAATACCGAGTTTTTCTCTCATTAACTGTGATTCTTCAAGAACTGAGGCGTGTGAGATAGCAACAGCTACCTGATCAGCAACAACTTCTGCTATCTCGAGCTCTTTATCAGTCCAAACTCGCGAGTTAACACTTGGAAGCACCAAAACCATTATAGCATAAGAAGTATCTACAAACTCAGGAGTTCCTCCTTTGAAATTTGATCCATGAAGCATCGGCATTCGAATTGCAGCAACTGGACCAAACTCTTCTGAACCGCTACAACCACTGCTCTCAACCGCAAGAACCGAGTTTTTCCTCAAAATCGTCACTACTTTTGTCTCTCTAATCTGAACAACATCAGGATCGTTAATCGGAATCACCCTGAAGCTCCTCATTGGATTAGCTCTTAGCTCATGAGTCAAATGCATCTCTGTTCTGTTCTCGTTTGGCATCCAAACCGCAGAGTTCTGTAGATCAAGAATCTTGGATAGCTCAACAAGTGTAGTCCGGAGAATCATATGCTTATCGAGTGATTTCCTTATCTCCCGAGTAAGCATTCTAACCTGAACACTCATTTCCTTCTGTCTTTTCATCAATCCAACCTCTTCATTAAGCTCCAACACATTCTGCTTCAAATAAAGCTCTCTAACTTTCCATTTCAACAGCAAAGGAATCAAAGTCAAGAGCGTTATTGCCGTGGCGCAAGAGACCAAAGCAGTGAGGAACTTAAAGATCGTGAGCCAAAGCATTAACTGAAACGAGTGTGGTCCATAATACGTCCAAGCATTTATCAAATGAGTCATTCCACAGAGGACTATAAAAGCTATGAATTCAACAAGAACCCATTTGAAAGGAACGTTGGAGAAGCT
The DNA here is from genome assembly GCA_900406315.1 of Biscutella laevigata subsp. laevigata. Classification (NCBI taxonomy): domain Eukaryota; kingdom Viridiplantae; phylum Streptophyta; class Magnoliopsida; order Brassicales; family Brassicaceae; genus Biscutella; species Biscutella laevigata. The sequence continues at coordinate 8,732 of OVAU01002290.1, forward strand.
AATGAAGTATAGAAGCTCAAGAGGTATTGAGAAATAAGCAATGGCGATTAGAAGATCACTCACTCTTTGACATTCTAGGATCGTGTGAACACTTAAAAAGCCTTCGTCGTCACAGTTACAGCTCGCGTAATCATTATCACCAGAAACCAGAGCAAGAAGAGCAAACAAAAGCAATCCAAGACCTAAAGATCTTAACATCTTTACACAATACCTAATCGAATCCAGCCTCAGGCTTTACCAGTTGAGATCCAATGAACCAATAAGTAACCGACTTCGTATTCATCAATATCCACAACGCAGAAGAAGGAAAGGAATCAAGATCTATGTTCCTCTGGATTCGTAGTGAGAAAAGAAAAGAACACACCTTTTGAATCTAGTAACGGAAATAAGAAAGACCCATCTCAATGAAACACGATTTGCATCAACGAGGAAATCTAACGGGTGAATCTGATATCTTTTTTTACAGAAGATGAGAAACAGAACTGATGAGGAAGAGAAGAAAAAGGATGTTTGATTTGTGGTAGATCTTTTCCGGGAGTTTCAGTTGCAAAGACTTAAGAGTCAGAAACTATTCACGAAAAAAGCAGCAGACTTTGAGCTTGAGCAATTTCCGGAGAGTTGCTTAATTAATAGATCGTTAATAATGGCGTTTCACTAGAAACTACAAATTATCAATACTGATATTGGCAAAATAGAAAATTTACAAGTTGGTTGAAAAAAAATAAAAAAATTACAAGTTGACAAAATAATACTCAGATCTTTACATTTGTAACTGTTTAATCAAAATATTGAAGGCAAAAATAAATTGAATTTTGAAAGGAAGTTTACACAATTCTACTTTTAGTTTGATATAATTCGATTTTTTTTTAAAATATAACAATTCAAAAATAAAATTCGGTTCATTTCGATTCATATTATTTAAATTTTAGTTCTTTTGATTTTTTTTTTTTTAAATTCGTTTGAAATTTACATAAAATTATAACATATACAAATAAATATAAATTTTAATTTTAATTAATATTATAGATCTAAAATTAATTTACATATTTTTATTATATATTCAATTAATATATAATAACTTTCAATTCATTTTGGTTTCATTGTATTCAATTTCTATAATTTGCAAAGCCCTTTTAGTGTTTTGTCTTAAGCTAAAATGAAATGTTTACTAAATTAACAAATATAGAAACCAAACAAAAAACGTGTAATTCATAAAGGGACATTTCTATTTTAGTCACAGAAGATAAGAAAATGTGTAAATATAGGAAAAGAAAAGGAATGAAATGAAAGAGTAAAAGGCTGTGGAATTTATATATATTACACCAAAAAACCAAGAAGAACAAAAGCATCACTCAACTTCTCTATCTGAGTCAGACAAGATTCCGTCTTTAAAATCATCTCCCAACTCAGATTCTTTGATTGGGTTTGGATCCTAGGTTCGATCTAAACTCTGCACACGTCTCTGGAAGCTTTGTATCGGTGTTAATCCGGCATTTGCGGCTCGTAATCTCCATTCTCCGATGACTCATGTCCTATCCTTCCTGCACAAGATTACATCCATGAGGGTTTCAAGCCATATCCCAAAGCATAACCATCTCCATTGCAATTCTGATCTGTTGTTGTTTGGATTTAAAGGTTTGAGATATTTTCTTACCTGACAAATCATAACCACCACCGCCTCTACCATCATGACTGCGGTTGCCTCCTCCGCCCCATTCAGATGGCCGGGGTTGTGCCATGTGCATACCCGGCGGCGCTTGCATCATGAAATGATGTGATCCACCCAAACCGGTTTGTTGATGATGATGATGCTCATTATTTCCTCTCATTTGGTTTCTTCCAGAGGAGGATTCCATACCAGGACGGAAACCCATGCCAAGCATCGGTTCAGTGCTAGGGAGAGAAGTTAACTGACTTCCACTGTTGGAAGCATCCCCTTTCCCACCACTCGTGGTATCCTTCTTTCTATCAAGCTGAAACGTCCCAAGTATCACCTGTATTTGCACAGATCTAAGCATGAAATTATTCTAACAACCTTCTAGGAAAAAAAATTAGTATCTACGCGCAAATCTTATTGCACTAGAAGCTGCGTTAGATAGTTGGAAACATTAACACAGAAGAGGACACCTTTGTCTATAGTTGCGGCTATGATACAACAGGATTTTACCTGAACCGGGCCAGCAGCTGTGAGGTGAGTTCCTATCGCTCCACCGATGATCTGACCATCCGTACTAGTTAAAGAAACGCTAAGGCCACCGGTTTTACCACCTGCTTCGGCCCGGATAAATGATCCAGATAGTGAGATAATCTCGTACTGACCCTGAAGAAAAATAGAGAAGATCAGAAAGAAAGACGCAAAGAAAGACGCAAGTTCATGTATTAATTTACGACAGAGATTATCACCTCATAGGATATGTTGCTTCCTGACGTAGCTGGCTGGCCCAAGGATGCATTAGAGATGGTGCCTGATGCAGAAAGAACGCATAGTCCATGCTTGCTTTGGTTAGCAAAATTCCTAATTTTCAAGGCCACATCCTGCCAGATTCATCCAGAGAGAACTAAAAGAGTTAAGATTCCTCTTTATTAGTATCAATCATTGAAAATCAGTCTACTTCCACAGGTAGGGTTTTAGCAAAACAACTTCAGCAATAGATTTCACAGAATGAAAAAGACGTAAGGATCTTTAGTTTGTATGAACACAACATACCTCGCCAGGAGCTATATTAACGATATGTGGAGTAAAGCTTTGCCCAGATTTCCCTGCACCAGAGAAGAAATTGTTGTGAAGCTCAAGAGTATAGCACAAGTACATAGATATATTGGTGATCAACAAAGTATGAACTGACTAAAACAAAGACAGAGGAAACAGTTATGTTGGAACAAACAGTTCAAGGGAATGGCAGTAGAAAATATATACTCAACTGAATAAATGGCATTCAAAAAGAAAATAAAGGTGATCTACTAGACAAACCATTCCACAAAATTGATGAACTATACAAGCTGTAGAACTAAGTGACATAATGTGCTCTGCATCATCTCAAAAGCTTAAGTGAGTCTTTGAAGGTTAAAACTCTACACAAGCACTCATACTTGAAGCAATTAGATCTACAGAGTTGCAAATTGATCAGTAAAATTACAGAGGTGCAAAATGCTAACTGCAAACAATTACGTCTCAGCTCATACCTATGTTTTAGCAGCTAATTGATCAAAAACATGAACTGGAATAAGCAACATTTACTAACAAATCGATTAAAACAAGAGTAACTCACCGACAGAACCAAGCTGAGATTTCTTCGATGACTTGGAATTAGACGATGCAGTACCTCCTGCTGCAGCCGCTTGTTCTTTCCTCTGCTTAGCAGATGAGCTACTTGCAGAAGACGCCATTTTCTTAGCCGCCAGGGCTTGTTCCGCCGTCACATACTTTCTCGGACGACCTCTCTTCCTCTTTAACGGCTCCATCGGCGTAGATACCGCCGAGGAAGGAACTGAATGAGGGTACACCGCAAGAGAGGAGGACACATCGTTAGGCTGCTGCGGCGGAGGGAAAAGCCCATTGTTGGAAGATGAAACGGTGGTTGCTACGGTAGTTGGGTGGTGATGTTGAAGCTGGTGGTGGTGGTGGTGGTAGAAAGGAGAACTGAGACGTTGCGGCTGCTGCTGCAGCAGCTGTTGCTGGTGCTGTTGTTGTAGGTGGTGGTGATGGCTTTCGTTAGGTTCCATTCCTTTTTAGAGAGGGAGATAAAAATATTGTAGAGAGAGAATTAGGGATTTTTTTTCCATTTTCATTTTTTTGTTTCTTTAGAGTTTTATTATTTTATCGGCTTTTCATATTTCCATATCGACATGATGGAATCTAAGCCGTTAGATTCAGATTTGACTTTAGATATTTTGACTTTCTGAATTTCTTTGTATTTTTGCTTTTTGTATACAAATTTTTGGAGTAGATAAGGGGGAAAATTGACGCATCTGAAAAACTTAGTGGCGTAATTGAATAAAATTAAATATTATGACTACCAAATAGTAAATAAGACCTAAGAGCATCCACAATGGTGGTATCTAAATTTGGGTATC
>OVAU01002291.1:0-12701 GCA_900406315.1 Biscutella laevigata subsp. laevigata
CACTCATTCATTTACTGCTCGACGTGAGACGGGAATCTTGTCCGGGTAAGAGTTTAGTTTTATTGGTCACAGATTAGTTCTTGTTATCCGTGCGCTTCGTGAAGACGATGGTCTATTCTCAGATTTGGAGTCTCGGAAACACAGTCCGGTTAAACTCCTCTGCCAGCAGTTTCTAGAAATACAAGCAAAGGGATGAACTCGGAAGGATAGCACCCCTCAAATCAGTATCGGGAGTTTTGTGACTCTAATCCTGAAACTCGCTAACGTTCCTTTACCGGAAGACGATATAGGCGTTCGACCTAGAGCGATGGATGTTAATTACTTAAAAAGGTCACACTTTCTAGCTGGGAAATTCAAGGAATGCCTCGTCTATAGGTTCACATCTGGTGGACTAAAGCGCGATACTCTGCTTCAAAACCCCGATATTATCTCGTTTTCTACCTCGGCGAACATCATTTTCAACCACAATCACCAGGAAACGCCATNTGCCTCGTCTATAGGTTCACATCTGGTGGACTAAAGCGCGATACTCTGCTTCAAAACCCCGATATTATCTCGTTTTCTACCTCGGCGAACATCATTTTCAACCACAATCACCAGGAAACGCCATACCCACTTTGTCTTGACTCAAGAATAGGCAATTCAGATGCTACAGGAGAAGAGCAACCTGCTGACCCGTCTCTCATTAATGAGTATTACCGCGACCATTCTGCACCTGTCTATTGGATTGGTAGATACTCAGCGCCTCTCGCTCCTATTCCGCTCATGCCGGGACATACTCAGGATCTTTATACGAAGATACACAGGCTGCGCAGAGAGAACCTCTTCCGGGACTGAACCATCGGGAAGATGGCAAAAGAAGTGAAGAAAGGGAAGTCAGAGTTGAAAAAGACGAACATGCTGGTGGATACATTGAGTTGTGAAACTCAGAAGCTCACTACGATGCTTAAAAAGGCAATCAGTTGTATTGGTTCCAGTTTTGCAGTTCCGAAATGGGATGACTCAGATGATAATGTCTTTGACCCAAGGCGCACCAAGAAGAAAGGACGATAGCCGAGCAAGATACAATGCCGGCTTATCCAGACACCTCCACGCCCTACATCAGATAATGAGTCCCCGTCCTTCTCCACCGATGCCGATTTCGATCCTTCAACCAACATATATTGAGGTCCTCTTTTATCACCCTCTTCTGTATATACTACATTTAGTTTTTATTCTCTTAATTTCAGTTCTCTCTCTTCACCTAGACTTACACAAGGGACTGTGTAATTTAAGTTTCGGGGAGGAACCACCTTTCGTGCTAATCTTTGTTTGCTCATTTTGTTTTCTTTTCTTAAGTCTCATGTGCATTGTTAATACTTACGCTTTTTCAGAAAAACCAAAAAAATCAAAAAATTTCAGAAAAACCAAAAAGATTTTGTGTTTTCATCCGGGTTTTCCATTTAGAATTGCATTGCATTTAGACTAGCATTGAGTCTCATCTAGGTTGCATTCATTTTTTTTCAAAAAAGAATTTGGCAACCGTCACTCTAGATCATCGATTTTGACTCAAGTAGCCTCGAAAAGTCTTGAAGCTCATTTGCAATTGATCTTGATGTTTAAAAAGCTACGTCTGTAGTCCTTGAATCTTGCTAGTCTATGATTGCCTTCAATTTTATTTGAGTTTAAACCTGATGCTTAAATAACATGATCATTTTTTTCACTTCGTTTTTCATGGCTTTTCTTGATTCAGACGAGTTTTGGACACTCTAGACCCAAACACTTTTTGTCCAAACTCGGTCATTCTCCCTTTTAAAATGATTCCCCTCTCATCCTTTTCACCCTTGGCCTAAACACTTGTAAGCTCTTTAATTGATTAAGTGACTATGGTTTTGCAAAAACTTGAAAGATTAGGAGCGCCGATTTATGACATCCATGTGGGTAGTTTAGGATGTTGGGATTGTATCAAAAAAAAAGAGCTTGGGAAGCCTATGAAGCAAATTCAATATGCAGTGGGTAGAACAAGTTAGGATTCTGGGAGTGTTGTTTGAAACAAATAAAAGAAAAGAAACGAAAGTGAAAAAGAAAGGGGTGGGTAGAGAAAGGAAGAAAAACACCAAAGAAAGAAAGAAAAAGAGATGTGGATTATGAAGCCAAAATGCTTAAGTAGAACTCTAGTTAAAGAAAGAAAGGAAAACTCCAAGGAAAAGATAAAAAGATCAAAGAAAAGAAACCAAAAGAAAAACTTTGGAGTATGAAAAAGAAGGAGTATGGAAAGAAAAAGAATCCCTAAGCCTCAAAGGAAAGAAATTGGTGAAATAAAAAGATTCAAAGAGAGTAGGATTGGTTAGATTTAGAGTCTAAAGTTTGGGTATTCATGGATGTTTGATATTGATCCCCAAAAAGATCTCTATCTTACTCGGTTTTGCTCTAACTTTTTCACTCCGCGAGAGAAACCACGTTACGATCAACCTTCATGCTGTGAGTGGAACTTTCTTTTTCGCATTGGGGCCCCCTTTCTACCAAACCAAATGAAAACCTTTGTGCTTTCTTGTGATCGTGTTCCACCCTATCTATAATTGAATGTATGAAGGAAAGATTAGCTAGTGTAGAGGATAGACTTGACACAGTTAAATAATGGCAGCCTAAAAGGTTATTTTGAGTGATGAGATGATTAGTTGTGCTAGGTCGAAAACGCTCTCATCGAAGACTTTAGGTTGCTAGACTCTTGTTTTTCAAACCTCTTTCCCTTACTTGGATTTTGTTTTGCTTGAGGGCAAGCAAGGTTTAAGTTTGTGGGAGTTGGTATATGTGGTTCTTAGAGTCCTTTGACCCTCCTTTTATCATAATTTTATCACTAATTAGGATGCATTAGAGTCCTTTAGGCTTGCATTCTTGTACATATTGCATTTCAAGTGATAAAGAGGAACCATGCATCATTAAGGAACATCAAGGGCCAAAAAGTCAAGAATTGGCCATTTTCAGGCCTCAACATCGGCCAAGGATCAAGGAGCATTGACGAGGGCCCCTCAGCATCGGCCAGAGCACAACATCGGCCAAGACCAGAGGCACATCGGTTACCCTTGACCGATGCTACACCTACAGAAGCCAAAAACCCTAGTTTTTCCTCCCTTGCTTGATTTCTACCCTAAAACCACTCCTATAAATAGTCTCTTAGCCTCCATTTTGGAGAGGGCCACTTTAGTTTTCTCTATATTGTTCTTATGCTATTTTAGATCTTGTAAGACATTTCTTTTAAGGAATCAAGTTTTAATTTCAGTATTTTATGTTATTGTTCTTCTTGTTCTTCTTAGATTAGCCTGAATCTGAAACTCAAATCCTTTTATCTCCTTTCTTGCCAAATTTCTACTATGATAAAACCATTGTTCTTCAGAGATCTGATGATTTCAGACATGGTTTGTGAGTATTTTTTTTTTTTGGGTGATTGATTTGGCTAGATTAGGGTAATAGATCTTAGGGTTTGGTGTTTTGGGGCTTAGAACCACAAGTATCTTATGCAATAATATGCTCTTAAGGCTTGGATGAGTTTGGCTAATTCATCCTTGATCTAAAGAAGGCTTCTAAACACGAGAGGATTAGTTAGTTTTAGTTCATGTCTCTTGCAATTCTAAAATGATGTTCTTGATTGCTTTAGCATGCGGACGCGAGAGCGCGGTGTTAGTGCATGTATGATAACTGTTTTAGGATGGTCTTATGGGAAGTTCTTGTTGCTTCTGGGTTCTTGAAGCATGCGGACGCGGGAGCGCGGTGTTAGAGTAACCCGGAGAGAGGTTCTTCGCGCGAGAGCAGCTGGATCCAATCTAGAAATCCATAGACTTAAGTTAACCTGAATAGATTAAATCAAAGCACCTAAATCTAAGATTTATCGCCTGAAATCAACTGCCTAGTCAATTGCCTATTTTCTCCTTTATTGAATCTCGTTAATATCTGCTTTTCTAAATGCTTGCTATTTTACTGCAATTAAAATGACAAACTTGCTATGATAGGATATTCAGTGACAGTGTTTTATCCTGCTTAGACCTATGATTGACTTTATGAGTTCTATTGTCTCTAGCAATCTCCCGAGATGGTTCGATATTTACCCCTCTCTCATACCTTACTCCCCTGACATTTCCGTCTGCTTTTCTAGACAATAGGAAGTGAACAGAAACTAAAAGTTTTGTTTGTTAACTAGCTACTGCTTCGACCCATTTTGACACATAGTCAACTGCTACAAGGATGTAGTTGTTCCCATAAGATGTCGAAAAAGGTCCCATGAAATCAATTCCCCATATATCAAATACTTTGACTACCATGATGGGGTTTTGAGGCATTTCGTTTCTTTTACTGATGTTACCCTTTCTCTGGCAGGAATCACAATGCACAATGAATGTATGTATATCCTTAAACATTGTAGGCCACCAGAAACCGGTTTGAAGTACTTTGAGATTGTCTTAAAGGTTGCGACATGTCCACCATGAGTGGATCCATGACATTGCATTAGTATCCCTTCAATTTCTTCATCGGCTACACAACTCTTGTAAAGACCATCTTTGCAAAGTGTGTACAAATAAGGCTCATCTCTGTAGAACCGCTTAGAGTGTTGCAATAACTTTTTCCTCTTATATCCTTCCAATTATGGTGGTTCAGTTCCGCAAGCAAGGTAGTTAACAATGTCAGCATACCATGGTTCCTTCTGACGAGGAACAAACACAAATCCCATATCATACAACTTGTCGTGCATGTTTCCCAGATGGTTATAAAAATCTATCCCCAACATTTTCTCTTCATGGAGTGAATCGTCTATGGGTATTTCTTACTCAATCGTCATCCTAGACATATGATCTGCTACCCCATTCTATATTCCCTTTTTGTCTTTGATTTCTAGATCGAACTCCTGGAGTAACAAGATCAGTCTTAATAATCTGGGTTTGGCATCCTTCTTGGCCAACAAGTGTCTTGCGTGATCAGTGTAAACAATGATCTTTGACCCTACTAGATAAGATCCGAACTTCTCAAATGCGAAAGCTATCACCAGCAGTTCTTTCTCAGTGGTAGCGTATTTCACTTGAGCTTCAACAAGCGTCCTGCTAACGTAATAAATGACATGCAACTTCTTATCTCTTCGTTGTCCAAGGACTGCTCCCACATCATAATCGCTAGCATCACACATTATCTCAAATGGCAGTTCCTAATCTGGTGGTTGTACAATTGGTGCTTTTATCAGCTCTTGCTTGATCCTTGTAAATGCTTCAAGAAATTCATCATCAAATAGGAAATCTGCTTCCTTATAGAGTAATCTCATTAAGGGTCTTGCAATCTTGGAAAAATCTTTTATGAATCGTCGGTAGAAACCGGCATGGCCTAGAAAACTCATAATCCCCTTTACAGAAGAGGGTGGTTATAGATGCATCATTACATCTATTTTTACTTTATCAACCTCTATTCCTTCTTCTCATATCTTATGCCCAAGAACTATTCCGTTGTTTACCATAAAATGGTTCTTTTCCCAATTTAGCATGAGGTTGGTTTCTTCACATCGCTTTAAAACCTTACAAAGGTTTTACAAACAGGCGGAAAACGAAGATCCGTTTATGGAGAATTCATCCATAAACACTTCAACCACTTTTTCGATTAGATAAGAGAATATGGACATCATGCATCGCTGAAAAGTAGTCGGAGCGTTACATAAGCCAAATGGCATCCTCTGTTAAGAAAAGGTGCCATACAGACATATGAATGTCGTCTTCTCTTGATCATTTGATGAATGAGTATTTGGAAAAACCATGAATATCCATCCAAAAAGCTAGTAATAAGGATGATTGGCTAATCTCTCAAGCATCTGACCGATAAATGGCAGGGGAAAATGATATTTTCTAGTAGTTGTGTTTAGCTTCATGTAGTCTATGCATTCCCTATGTCCAGCTATGGTCTTGGTGGGAATCAACTCATTATCATCATTTTTCATAACTGTAATTCCCCCTTGCTTAGGGACTACATGTGTAGGCGAGATCCAATTACAATCTGAAGTGGGGTAAATAATGCCAGAATCCAACAATCTCATGATCTCTTTCTTTACAACTTCTTTTAAATCCGGGTTTAGCCGTCTTTGGTGCTCGATAAATGACATTGATTCGTTTTCCAGATGAATTCTATGCTTGCACAAAGAAGAGGAAATCCCTTTTATTTCATCTAAAGAGTATCATATATCCCATCTATACTTCCTTAGCTCAGTAATTAGGCAATCAACTTCATCATCTGTCAGTGTATCATTGATGATGACAGGGTAAGTTGAGTTAGGGCCTAGGAATTCATATATGAGACCCTTTGGGAACGGTTTGAGTTCAAGCTTTGGGGGCTTAATTTCGCTCCAATTCTCCTCAATCATTGACTTAACTTGTTCTTTTTCCACTCCCTCTTCTGTTTTCTTAACGTAAAATTTCTTGGGTAGAGGCAACTCTTCGAATTCATTGTTCTCTTGTAAGGCTCTGTGATAGCTTAGTCGTTTGTACGACTCCTCTATTGGTATCCCAAACAGCTCATTGTTGCACTCTTCTAAGGTGTCTCCTCTAGTTATCTCGTCTAGATATTCACCTGCCAACTCACTAAATATCTCTATTCTGAAAACACGATGGCTAGGATCTAGTTTCTTCATGATGTCTCTCATGTCATACTGTTGCACCTGATCTTTACCTAAATGAAGGTCTATCTTTCCTTGTTTAACAACAATGATCGCTCCAGCAGTTGCTAGGAAATGTTGTCCGAGAATGAGTGGGTCTTTTGGTGCGGCTTACATCTCGAGGACAACAAAGTCCTTGGGAAACTCTATATTTCCTAAACAAACTTGGAGATCTTCCAAAATCCCTAATGGAATCTTTATTTAGCTATCTGCTAGCACCAACTTTAATCCATGTAAGATATATTTGGTGCTAGCAGATATATCATGCTCGCTCCAAGATTTCATAGGCATTTCTCAAATATCAAGGGTCCTAATGAACAAGGTATGGTAAAGCTCCCTAGATCTTTCAATTTTTCTGGCGCATATGAGGTTTGAATGATCGCACTGCATTCTTCGGTTAACACTACCATACCCTCCATGTCTTTCATTTTATTATTAACTTGTGTTTCGTCTCGTGCTTTGCACGGACATTATTTGTGAATATATACATAATATTTTTAAAAATAAATTGCATAATATTTCCCTTGTTTTAGGTTAAAATGTTGATGAAAATTTATTTTCAGTATAAAACTAAATATATTTTCTCAATTTAGTAATTGTTTATATAATGTATTTTGATTTTTAATTGGTTAAGGGATTTTAGTTATGGATCATGATTCACGTAACTTCTAAAGCAAAAAAAAATTAAAGCAAATTAGTGATAGTGTAGTGTTCCTTAATTTTAGGGATCATACATAATTATTTTTAAAGATAAGAAATTTTGAAAAAAATATCTAAATTGTATTAGTAAAAAACTAAAAATTGTTAATGACACGTGTCAAGCTAAGAATGATTAACTGACTTCTGTTTTTTTAATTGGTTAAGGGATTGTAGTTATGGATCGTGATACACGTAACTGCTAAAGCAAAAAAAAAAAAAACTAATTGTTAAAGCAAATTAGTGATAATGTAGTGTTCCTCAATTTTAGGGATCATGCATATTTATTTTTAAAGATAATAATTTTTTTAAAATCTAAATTTGATTAATAAACTGAGAATGACTAACTCACTTCTGTTTTATTAATATAGAGATAGCGTCCTTCAAAAACTTATTATACTAAGGAACGAGCATGAAGGCATCTATTATAGGAGTGGCTATCTGAACTTCTTTCATCTGTTCTTCAAACCGAGCTTGATATTTCTTCATTAGTTTATCCTTATGACATCCAAGAAATGGAAGTTTGTAAAGTGTGGGGTCTTAAGCGTAGTAGGTTTACTACTTTGTCATGGCAATTGAATGGTGTATGGTTCAATTTGCTTTTCCCCTCCAGCATATTCAGGGATCGTCTCCAGAACAATCTTATCCACTTTTGGAGCTGCCTTCCCCCCGCTTAGTTTCTCATTGTCCACAATGAGAGCACGTGGTGGTAATGCTTTATTAGAATGAAGTGTTATGGTAGCAACGTAGTTCTGCATCGGGGCACAATTATCATGCGATGAATGTGCACAAGGTGTAAAGGAAGTAGCAGCGAGTGTATCCACTGTATAGTATAAGGATTCCACACGGGAAGCTATATTGTCGTAATGTTTGGTTAAAGAGTTATAAGAGCGCGTCATCTTAAGATCAATATCCCGCTTGAAGTTGCCGAGCACAAGATTGTGTTGTGCTTAGGCAGCGAGTACATGCCGAATAAGAGAACCCTCGTCCATCGTGGAGTGGGTCTCAGTCGAGGCAATAAGTTGTGTTGGCATTGGCGGTGGAAAAATTTGTTGCTGAAGCGTGTCAAACCGGCCATGGTAATCAAGAGTCCCAATAGAAAGAACTTCCGCCGTTCGCATCGTGGTGGGAGAAGGTCGATCGCATGGCGCGACATGAAGAACTAGAGTCGGGGTTGTGCTCAGTAACTTGTCAAGTTTTGCGTTAAACTTGTCAACCGTCCTATGGTAGTGGTTATTCGGACAGCGATAATTGTCGCTGGATGTGTCATCGAAGACAAAACTGTAATGACTCTCGCTCATGGTCAAGTTATCAATTAAGGTCAACCCATCAACAATTGTCTCTTTAAGAAAACAAGCATGGCTAGCCATGTCGAGAACAGAATGACAGTGAGGTAGCATACCTTGATAAAATTTGCTCAAAAGACAAGCGTTAGAGAAGCCGTGATGTGGGCACTGCGAAGTGTATTTTCGTAAACGCTCCCACACATCACTTAAAGCCTCTCTAGGAAGCTGATGGAAACCAGAATGGCATTGCGAAGTCTCGCAGTCTTGGCAAGAAAGAAAAACTTGAATAAAAGTGTGCGCTTGCAACCTTCCCATGTGACAATGTAGTCCTTCAGGAGCAGTTTCTGCCAATGATGGGCGCGATTGGCAAGGGAAAACGGAAAACATAAGTTAAGGGCATCTTCGCTTGCTCCAATATATTGAACAGTGTTACATAACCTATAAAATCTATCAAGATGTTCCAATGGGTATTCCGTTGGAAGCCCATGGAATTTAGTCTCTTCAATCAAAGAAATGAAATCTGACCTGAGTTAGAATGATGGTGACGCGATGGGTGGGGCACAAAGTCTGTATCGCATCAGATACAACGTAGGTGCATCCTTAGATCCAATAGTAAGAGGTGGTGGGTGAAAGTCAATGCCTCCATCCAAGTGGTTCATGGTATGCTCCATATGATATAAGGGTACAATCGTGAAGTTGAAACGTGTGTAAAGGCAAAAGGAAGCCTAGTCCCAACCAAACGCAAAGAACTAACTGCTAGATGAAATCTCGAATCGGCAACAGCGCCAATTTGATAAAGTGGATCTTTACCACAACCACTCCTATGAGTTAGAAGAGTGGAGTAAAGATTTCTCAAGGGTGAATGAAGGTGAGTATGAAATGTCGAACCAAATTGGGATTTCACTAGCTCAATAATTAGCCTATAGAGAATTCAGATAGTCTAAAAAATAAGGGATTAAAACTATCACTTCACAACCCTAAATGCGAAATATAAACAGAAAACTTAAAAGCAAGGAAGTCAATTGCAGCAAGTAAATAAGAAAACACAACTAGAATAGAACTTAGAACAAGAAAAGAAATCCTAAGAAAATGGACTTAAGGGTGATTTCAGTGATTAAGTGCAAAAATATGATGCTTGGTTCTACCATTATGATGCAAGTCTTAAGTCTAAGAATGCCAAACATAAGTCTTGGAATTGAAACTGTCACTTCACAACCATAAATGCGAAATATAAACAAAAAAAAATTTAAAAGCAAGGAATTCAATTGCAGCAAGTAAATAAGAAAGCACAACTAGAATAGAACTTATAACAAGAAAGGAAATCCCAAGAAAATAGACTTAAGGATGATTTCGATGGTTAAGTGCAGGAATATGATGCACATTCCTAACATTATGATGCAAGTCTTATGTCTAAGAATGTCAACTTTAGGTCGATACACTCTCGTGGCAAAGACCCCTTTCCTAAGCATGGTTTACACAATCTCTTGGCCAAATTCATGATTAGGAAGCATTAGCAACAATTCCATCAAACTACCAAACGATCCTAACACACTCTTATGGGAAGGATTCATTTAACATGCATTTGTTTCATTCTAGCAACCTATCAACACTTCTCAGGTGATATTATGCAAAATATCAAGAACAAGGTGATCAGTCCTATTCAAACATTAAGAAAAACAAAGGCATGAAGAACATGGAAGAATAAAACTCTAAGCATCAAAATATATTCCTTAATCACCAAATCTCCTCAATCTGTTTACTTAGGGAGATGACTACTCACAAAGCATCACCAAAGCACAAAATCCCATGGGGGATTCATGCTCTAGCATGATCAAGGTTCAAAATCAAAAACTTACAAAAATAGAAATGGAGAAGAGATGAAAGGAAACTTCAAATTGCCATTAAAATCAAAACAAGAAGTCTTAACAAAGGTTTTTCACCGAAGTAGAAAGAGAGAGATCAAAGATAGATTAAGAACTTGAGTAACAAAGCCTAAAATGGAAAGGTTAACATGAAAATGGGAAAGATAATTAAAAGTAGACTTCTCTCCTTGAAAAATTAGGTCTAGAAAGCTAAAATAGTGGTTCTAAAAAGGGTAAAATTCGGCTGGTCAATCCCCTAAATGCCATGCTGACTTATGCTTCTTCGGACGGGTTCGGTCACGGCTGGTGGATGCCAGTGACTGATCTTGTTGATGACTGATTCTCAATGGGTAGCATCAGTCACGGATGTCCGATCCCAGTGACTGATGATGTTGCTTCTAAATGTTCTTGGCTCATATCGAGCATCCATGATCGATCTTCTTCAAACACCTGATGGATTCTTGATCCTTCCTCATGTTGTTTCCTCTCTTGGTCGAATGTGATGCATAACATTTTGTTGGTTCTTGTCCCCTTCAGTCAAAATACTCCCATTTCTTGTCTAGGTTTCTCTTCAAACACATAAAATGGAAAATGATACACGGATGCCTAGCTTAGAGAAGGAGGCCGAGCTTGAGGAGGCGTCTCTTGAAGTTCCCATTGGACCAGTCACTCGTGCAAAAGCCAAGAGGTTGTCTACCACCATCATGAAGGTCCTAGAGGAACTAGAAACTCATTGCCAACACTTGGAGATGGAGGAAGATCCAATCATGCATCACTTCCTCATAATCTCTCCAAGTAGCTAAGCTAGCCAATGAGGTCTTAAGGGGTACTCTTCCTTCCAGTGAGGTTTGTCCCACTGTGTTTACTCATTGGAGGTTTGACGAGGCCCATTGCACTAGACCTCATCCAAATTGTCACACCAAGGATGCATTTCAAAATCTTATGACTGTTAGAGAGAAGGCGCATTGGTTCTTATCCTTAGTCTTTGTGTTTTGTCTCTTTTACCCTTTTAGGGTTTTGGTTCATGATTGTGGCTAAGACTATTTAATCTCGTTGTAGCTGTTTTTGGCAAAGTAACTTTCAAACTTTTAAAGAAAACAAGAATTCTCTCTCCTGGAAGTTCAATGTTAAGGATGTGTCATATTCCTTAGGGTTTTGGTGTGTAATATCCAAAACAAGGTCTTTCTTTCTCTCAAGCTTTCAATCTTTCATTATCTTTCAGTTTTTCTCAAGTCACGGCCACATTTCCATCCGACAAGCATCTTCGACCGAGTGTGAAGCCCTCAACCATTTTCAACAGCCTAAACGCGCCATCTCCGGAGTTTCCTCCGACTGTTCCTCATTATTTCCTGATATGCTCGGTTTTTATCGTTATTTTAGTCCCGTCTTTTCCTCAGTTTTGTACATTTTCGGTTGTTTTATAGTCTTTTAGGATTGCATTTGTGTACATATTACATTTCCAGGTGTTTAGAAGGACCGTGCAACATTCGGGATCAAAAAGGACTGAAACGAGCAAGAACGAGTCAACTCCAGAAGTCAACCAGAGTCAATATCGGCCAGAGAAGGAACAATATCGACCAGGTGATGCTCCAAGACCCAGTATCGACCAGGTGATGCTCCAAGACCCAGTATCGACCACAATATCGACTAGGTGATGCCCCAAGACCCAATATCGACCACAAAATCGACCACTTCATGCTCCATGAATCAATATCGGCCACAGAAGGATCAATATCGGCCAGGTCATGGCCGATATTGAGTGTGCCATTTGCCCAAAAAGTCAGATTTACCCCTAGCTCGTTTTACCCTAATTAGTTTCTCTATTTAAGCTCTTTTTGCCATTTGGGCAAAGACTACTCTTCCTTTGAGGAGAATCTCCCCTTTTAGTGTTTGCCTCTTTGGTGTAAACTCTAGATCTAAGTTTGTAATCAGCTTTTAAATTTTAATCTGAATCTCTCCTGTAATCTTCATCTCTCTCTTATTTTAAAGTTCATATCTTAGGTTCTAATCATGCCAAAGCATGAATCCCAAGTGGGATTTTGTGTTATGGCCATGATTTGTGAGTAGTCTTTTATTGAGCTTATGGATTAGTTAGATCTGGTGATTTTAGGGAATTATCTGGTGTTTATGCTTTTATTCTTTCATTAATCTTCATGGCTTGTGTGTTTAGTGCTTTAATAGATCTGATCCATCTATTTT
>OVAU01002292.1:0-12803 GCA_900406315.1 Biscutella laevigata subsp. laevigata
TATATATATATATATATATATATATATATATATCAATATTAATTTTGTGGCCATTCTCTAAAAACAATATATATACATCTAAAAAATAGAGTCAGGCTTTGACATTAAAAATTCAAAGTAAAACAAGGTTGTTAAAATGGCGTATTCATATGGCAGTTTGTTCATTGACTTCTCAATTTTTCTTTATTGACTTTAAAACTTAGTTATATATATTTGGGAAAAATCAAATCTAAGGTGTGTACAAAGACTTAAGGACAAGGAAACCAAGCTGACACAGACTAATTGACAATTGCAAAGTGGGAAATCTTTTATTGAGTTTGATGTAAATATAGAAAATACTTTACTTAAGTTCTATTAATGGCTTAATATATATGATACTTTTTTTTTGTCAACGATATATGATACCTTTTGTATATATATATTTAATAAAAATGATATGATGATAAGTTAAAATAATTTGGATTTAGCTTCGCCATGTCTTGTAATATTACAAAGAAAAAAACTTTAAAATGACAATTTACAATTAATTTAGCAACTTAAATTGCGAAGCATTCGTTTGTAAGATATAAAACTCGACTGATGCATTGATAACTTAAAATACAAAACAGTTATATAGATAAACTTGGTCTATATTGCAATCTCAATTCTCAACTCTAAGACTATTTTTAATTGATTTCTTTAATTTTAGAAAAATGAATTTATTACCTACTAAATAAAATGTTTTTCATTCACCTAGTTTTAATATGATTCAATGTGTATTTTTATTTTAAAATTAATAATAACGTATTATTTAAAACTAAAATTAAATTGAATTTTGTTTGAAATTAGTACGAAATATTAATTATCTATTTTAGTTAAAATACTGTTAGAATTTAGAAAATAAATATATCATTAAAAAGTTTTGATTTAAAAAGTAATTTCTATTTATTTATTATGCATGTGTTATTAATTAGTGTATATATATTATTTAATTTTTTAAATTATAAATAAAATAATTTACTTTACGTTAAATAAATTACATTTTTATAGAATATATGATTGGTCCTAAAAAAAACATAACAACATTTTGTAGATAAAAGATATTAGAAAAGAATCTAAAAAAAAAATGATTTATCTTTGAAAGAATTTTACTAATTTTTAACGAGGAAAATTTTGAATGATTATAGAGAGATTATATGTAAATAAGTGAAGTGTAAATAATAAAGAAATGAGTAAATATGCCTAAAAAGACCAAAACCAAACTACACTCTCTCTCTCTTTCTCAATAAAGACAACTTCTCTCTTTTAATGTCTCTCTGTCTCTTTACTCTCTTCTCTTCATTCTTCTTCTAACGCCAACTTCACAAGAAAGGAAGCTTAAGAGACATTCTATACTCTATCAATGGAGTTTCATCTCGAACATCCTCTCTCACTCCACAACGAAGAAACAGACGATGAAGTTTTACCACACTCTCTCTTCCTCGTAGAATTTCAACACATGCCTTCTTCTCATTACTTCCATAGCCTCAAATCCTCTCCTCTTCTTCTCTCTAATCGAAACATCGCCATTTCTTCAATCTTTCAGGTCTTTTTTTAGATTCTGTCACCATTTTTTCCCTCAAACTTGTCGAAAACAGACTTTAAATATTTGTTTTTCATCGCAGTATTCTAGAAAATTCGACGACCAATCTCTGACGTATCTTGCGGTGAATTATCTAGACAGATTCTTGTCTAGTGAATATATGCTTGTAAGAAAATAAAAACAGAATCTTCCGACATAATCTGTCCTCTGTTTCTTCTGAGATTTGACTAGTTTTGTTTTTTTTTCTCACAGCAATCTTCAAAGCCATGGATTCTTAAGCTTATATCTCTCTCTTGTGTCTCTTTATCTATCAAAATGACAAAGCCAGAGATTTCTGTCTATGATCTTCCGGTAACTAAAAGCTCAAAAAAAAAAAAGAAGCTCAAATAGACAGAATATGGATGTGTTTTTTTAAGTGTTTATGGGGTGGGCTTTCGGGTCGGTTTGATGGTTATTTTATTTTTCAGTTAGGATTTGGTTTAGATCTTTTCACATTTGAATCGACTTTGGATGTACCGAAATACTTTGGTTCTTTTCGAGTTTGGTTCGAATATTTCAAATAAACAAAAAAAATTTAAACTATATATATATTAAAAATATTATAAAAGTATAAAATAAACATATAATCGAGAATAAAACATTTGAAGTATCTAAAATTTTAATATTAAACATTAACATAATATATCAAATAATTTAAAATAATAAGAAATATTTAATATTTAAATTTATGTTTAGATCTTTCGGATGCTATTTCAAATCTTGCATTCAATCCGGATTTGACTCGAGACCGTTCAAAGTATTTTCATATTTTAATTCAGATTCAAGTTGATATTTTTGGATCAGTTCAATTTTTTTGCATAGCCCTAGTTGATTAGTGTCTAACATTGAATTTTTCAGGTGGAAGGTGAAATATTTGATGTACAGACGATAGAGAGAATGGAGAATGTGATATTAGGAGCTCTTAAATGGCGAATGCGTTCTATTACTCCTTTCTCCTTCTTCACTTTCTTCCTCAATCTCTTTAAAGAAGATCTTTTAGTACTTAAACATTCCCTCAAATCTGAAGCCACTGATCTTATTTTCAATCTTCAACAAGGTAAAACATCTGATACGTGCTTTTCTACAATCACAATCTCATCTCATGCTTTGAGTTGAATGTCTAAAAGCTTTTTTGAAAAAAACGTTGCAGATATCAAATTCTTAGAGATTAAACCATCTGTAGTAGCAGGAGCTGCACTTCTCTTTGCTTCTTCTGAGCTCTGTCCTCTACAATTTCAATGTTTCAGTAACAGTATCAGCCAATGCACATATGTAAATAAGGTACATCTTTTGAAATCTCGTATTTGGGTTCTATATGGATCCATTCCGATTTCAGGTTCTTGCTTGGAAAATCTATTCGGGTTATTTTATTTTTCAGGTTGGAATCAATTCCGATCCATTTTGGTTATTTTATTCTTTGGTTTGGATCCATTCGGAGGATCCATTCGAGTTATTTTATTGTTCGGGTTGGATTCAGTTCAGATCCTTCCAAATTCGGATCAGGTCTGAGGATACCAAAGTACTTTCAAATTTCTTTCGGCTTCAGTTCTAGTTTAATTGTTTCCAACCTAAATACTAAAAATATTTCAAATACTAATAAACCCAAAAATTTAAATCATATTCATAAGAAAATATCACAAAATACAAAAAATAAACATAAAATTGAAAATAAAACTTAAAAATATGTTAAATATAGAAAATATCTTAAAACTTAATATTACATATTTACAAATATGTTTAAATTGTAGACATTCAGATGTTTCCATATTTTAATTCTAGTTTGGGTTTGTATTTTTCGGTTTGAGATTTTTTTGCGCAACTCTAAACGTGTGATTGCATGATGAGGTAATGGATGCCAAAGTACTTTCAAATTCTTTCCAACCTAAATACTAAAAATATTTCAAATACTAATAAACTCAAAAATTAAAATCATATCACAGAATGCAAAAAATAAACATAAAATTGAAAGTAAAATTTAGATTTGGGTTTGTATTTTTCGGTTTGGATTTAGATTTCAGATATTTTTGCGCAACTCTAAACGTGTGATTGCAGGATGAGGTAATGGAGTGTTACAAAGCTATAGAAGAGAGAGATATAGCTGAAAGAAACGAAGGAAGTACTGAAACAGCAGTAAATGTGCTTGATCAGCAATTCTCGAGCTGTGAAAGTGATAATAAGAGCATCAAAATCACATCTTCTTCTTCACCTAAAAGGAGGAAGACTACTTACTAGTACACTCCTCCATGTTTAAGCTGAGAACAAAGAACATGGTTTATGTGCTTCAGACATAATCCCACTTAAAGAAACCACTTCTGGTCCCCCTTTTCTCCATCAAATCTTCTTCTGCTTCAAAATAATCCATTCTCTCGTGGGAAGACACAAGAGGAGAGTGATGAATGATCAAAGACAAGTCTCGGGTTCTGTTATTTCCTTGTTCCTTTGGACCACATCACACAACTCAAAACTAAAGAAATAAAACCATCTTTCTTATCTGTCATGTGAAATCAATCAATAAATACGAGTGAAAAAGTATGGGTTAATGTTAGAAGAACGATGTGGTCACGAGTGAAATATGAATAAAGATTTTGTCTTTGTGAGATTTCGTTATCTGAGTTATATGGATCCAATTGCCAGGANATCTTTCTTATCTGTCATGTGAAATCAATCAATAAATACGAGTGAAAAAGTATGGGTTAATGTTAGAAGAACAATGTGGTCACGAGTGAAAAATGAGATTTCGTTATCTGAGTTATATGGATCCAATTGCCAGGATCTCTGTTTCAGACAGACACTATGATACTCTTTGGACCACCTTTTTACAGTTTTGAAATCATTCAATTGCTTTTTGTTCTTACTATAATCAATCTCTTTGTACTAACCCCAGATTAGGCCCACTTGATCTGTTATCAGTCAAGAACGTGATTTACAAGAACTAGTCAGGCCCGTTTATGGAAATAAATTCCACATCAGCTCACTGCTGCTGATTAGAAATGACCATCCGGTTTACTCCAAACCAACATTGTACCCAAGTTAGACTGGATTCTAATATTATATCTGAATCTGTGTTGAAAAGAATGTATGACATGGTAGAAGAACGAATCAAAAGATTCTGATGTAATTGCTAATGCACAACAATAGAACACAAAAGAAATTGAAGAAAGTATGTGTAGCATTCCTCATCCTTATTCATTGCCTCGCAAAAGAAAGAGATAGAGGGAGAGAGAGATCAGATAGGTCTAAGAGTGCCTTCACTTCGACTTCTTCGCATAGAGAGTTCAGATCTCAGACTAGTAGCAACGTATTGATTCTCGTAAGCAGCTGGAGATAGTTTGTGTCCCACAGATGGAAGACGGTTGCTTCTCTCCTTTGACCTTTTCTGCAAACCCGGTGCTTTACGAGCTGTGGATGATACAGGTTTATGAGTACTGGATGCACCATGGCTACTCTTCCAGCTACCATTTTTGAGTTCTGCTCTCATACCTCGGTCTAACTGGTGTGTGCTTGTCCCCAGCCGAGCATCTTTAGTGCCCTGTCTATTGTAGTATACCAGATGAGGAAGGAGTCCCAAAAGGTACTTTCTCAGTTGTTCATCACCAACATTCTTCTGTGCAGGGTTACCTTCCAAGCTTATGGCCTGAATAGAATTGTAATTTGCAGCGAGCAGGCCGAGACATTTGGTGGTTGAAAACTTGTTGAAGCGTAAATCCAAGACCGTCAACTTCAAGAGACGATGAAGACCCTCGATTTCGCTTATTTTGTTCCCAGCTAGGTATAGTTCTTTCAGAGAGGAGCAAGAAGCCAGACCTAAGTCAAAGAGAGAAAATCAAAGCAAAATTCATCAAACACTGTTTTCATATTAAAGCAGACAACTAAAGAATGTAGATGAGAAAAGTTAAGGCTATACCATGACCAAGTCTCAGTAATCTGTTGTAACTCAAATCTAATACTCGAAGACGAGTGAGTTCACGCAGGCCCTCGATCACCGAGACACTGTTCTTTGACAAATTCAATGCATGTAGTCCTCGAGGAAGAGCACCAGCGGTTATCCTAACTGAAAAATGTATCAAGACCAGTAAGAATAGACGAAACAAACAAACCCAGTGTGCTTAGAAGATTAGTAAGAAGGGGAAATATTAGCTCTACCTATCGCATTTCCTGAGAGATTGAGTACTTTCAGACCAACAAAAGCACTGAGGGATGGTATCACAACCAGACCGGAACTAACCAACTGGGCTGTGGTCGCAGAAGAACTTAGAGAGGATATATACTTATTCGCAGCTTCCATTCCAGGAGTTAACTTGATGCCATCTACTTTAGCAGCAGCCGATGTTGGATCGTCCAACAAAACGGGTTCTCTTGGCAACTCATCGTCATACTCTGTTATTTCATCAGTTTCGTCAGACAAGTTTGCATGCTGAAGGCCATTAACCCAATCCTCGATACGCTTAACTTTATAATCCTTTCCTGGAAATTCTGCTTGCTGGTTTGATGTTTCTCCTTCCAGGAAGTTTGTTAAGTTTAGCTCATCTCTAGGTGGTACTACCCAATCTTTTGCCAGGGAAGGATACTCATATGCATCATCATGTCTGTTCTCCACAAGATTTTCCTTGTTGTTTACTCCAGACTTATGCATATCATAGTCCCCATCTTGATTCACCTCCATATCAGTCTCGTGGACAGATTTATCTGTTTGGCGCATGTCTAGAACACGAAGGTCATCAGAGGATCGAGAGCGACGAGAGGAATATTTGGGTGAAGATTTCCCTGATGCAGAGTCAGCAATATTAGGCATGGAGCTCGACGTTATAATCAATGGTGAACCAGGAGGCGTCTGGCTGTTTGAGTTGTCAATCTGTTCACCGGATAAAGAGGTATCATCTAGCTGATGGCTGTCTTCATCAGCATGATGAAAATCTCCAACTGAAAAAATAGATCCATTGTGTGCTCGATCTGAACCCTGGCATGCAGAAACTGAAGCTCCAGGAGCATTTTGATACAGATTAGAAGGGCTACCTTCTACACGGTAGCTGCTGCCTGCTGCGAGAGTACTACTCTGTTCAAGAGAATCTGGAGAAGTATTCCTCCCATCCAAGTATAGTTCATCTCCATGAGACTGACTTTTCTTGATACCATGCTCAAGAACACCACTGGGTTTAAACTCCTCAGATTTCCAGACACGCTCAATCACTACAGAGCCAGTTTTCTTGCTGTTTTCGCTAACAGAAGCAATGTTTCTCCCAAATATGATGGAGCTCAACCCTTTTGATTTAGACCCATCTTCTCTGATCACTCGTTCTGTAAATCCATTGACAGATTTCTGCGTCACCAGAACATGGAAACAGGTTAGATCTTCTAACCGGACAAAGGGATCATTCCCAGAGAATGTACTTCTATATTACAAAAGGCAGTCATGTTTCAACTTACCTTAGGTTTTTGGCGGTGGATGTGAGCGTTGAAGCATGAAAAGCTGACCATTGTGTCAAGCTTTATAGCATCGACTACTACACCAACTAGAATAACAAAAGAAACTAAAAAAAAAAAAAAAACTAAACCTTAAAAACTCTTCTCCTAATTACACCACAGCTAGAAACAAAAAGATCAAATTCTGATTTTTGAACGTATATAAGATTCAAGAAAGTTGCTATAAGCTTAGAAGGTTCATGTGCCTTAACAACGTTAGCCGTAATCAAGGGTTAGACCCTCTGAAATACGACGGAGTCTCCAAATGACTGAAGCTAGAGAGATCCTTGGAAGACACAATGAAGTAACCACTTCAAGGCCACCCCACACCTGCGAAGAGGTGCGAGAAGCACACGTATTAGCAGAAGCGGCCAGAGTGATGAACAATTGTCTCAAGCTTAAGAAAGCTCAGCCCCAGAATCCGCAATGAGTAGGTTACCTAATAGAAAATTTAAAAAGAGAGAATCATATTAACAGTGTGATGATTAAAAAAACAGAAAATCTTGGAATTCAGATTACAAAACATGATAATTCATCCACCGAAATAATCTTTCCAATACTTACCCTCAAAATCGAATCAGCAATTAACAAAATGAAAAGGAAACATCAACCGCTCAACGAGATTAAGAGGAAAACAAAGGTCAACAACAAGTACACAAAACAAAAAACAAACACGATTATAAAATCACGAGCAAGTGATAAAACAGTATCAAAATCGTCACGAACTCGAAGCAATCACGACGAAGCACAGAATCGGAAAATAGTGAAATCGGTAAAGAGGAAAGACTAAGAAGAAGAAAGAAGGGATTCTCACCAGAGAGCAGAGACAGATTTGAAACCCAGCGGATCAATTAAGGCGAAAAGATTTTAAAAATCAGTTGGAGAAAGAAGAGAGAACTTTAAGGTAAAGCCACGCTAAGTCGGTAACCCTAAAAGAAATCTTTTTAGACCGAATCAAAATTGTATCGCTCACACTTTTTACGAAAAGTAATCGACGGTTCATATTGAACCGAACCAGCTACTAAACCGGTTTATCGAAATATGTTGGGCCTAATTTTGGGCCTAAATTGGACAAAGAAGATTTAAGAAGAGAAGCGTCGAATGTTTTTGTGTTGACAGAACCTCCATGGCTACATCTTCAAGGTTTCTACGGAAATTACCGAGGTTTCTCAAGCTTTCTCCAACCCTTCTCCGTATCAATGTCGTGAGATCTTCACGCAGTTTGATTCAGGATTCTACAGAACCATTGGATTCTTCCTGGCGTATAAGATCTCGAATCCGTATTGATTCTATTCCAACCAGAAGCTTCTCTTCTCAAGGCTCTGCTCCTATCGATTATAGGTAATTTGGTCTCCTTCATTGTATCTGATTCGTTCATTCACGAAAAAAATAATAAAAAATAAACGAAAAAGAAACACAGTTCGGTTTTGCAGGAGGATGAGTTTCACAGATTAGCCAACTTCACAATAAATCACCTTCTTGAGAAAATTGAGGTATTTAAAGCTGGAAACTTTAGGGTTCTTCCTTTCTATTGGAATAGCTTAAGCTACTTACTTAGTACATGGTTCATGTTCAGGATTATGGTGATAATGTTCAGGTTGATGGTTTCGACATAGATTATGGGGTAAAGATCAAATAACTCTTTAAGCCTTTTACGATTTTGTTTCTATTTTCGAAATCTGTGTGTGCTTAAATAGTCTGTTCTTTTGCTGTTTCCAACAGAACGAAGTTCTCACCATTAAGCTTGGATCTTTAGGCACTTATGTGCTAAATAAGCAAACTCCAAATCGACAAATCTGGATGTCTTCACCCGTGAGGTAAAGATTTGTTTCTTTCCTTTCGAAAGTTCCTATCTGGATCATCATGTTCTGCTGTGTTTTCTGGTTCTTGTATTGTATCTGTAATTTATGGAGAAACGAAAGGTTTTATATGTTTGCTCTGACTTTGTACTTCCACATTTTGAATTCACATAGATGTCACATTCATTCTTACTTCTCTTTTGGTGCAGTGGTCCTTCTAGATTTGACTGGGACGGGGATGCGAATGCATGGATTTACAGGCGAACAGAAGCTAAGTTGCATAAACTCTTGGAAGAAGAGTTAGAGAGTCTATGCGGCGAACCAATCCAACTCTCATGAGAAAAAAGCCTTAAACAAGATTTTTGAGAGATGACTTCATCTACTGCTATGGCTTTATTTAGGTATATCTATGATACATCCAAAGGACTGAACAAACAAGACAACAAGACAAAGCTATTTCAGTGTGAAACCAGGTTGATGATTGTGAATCTACTTTTAGCAAACAAGGCACAAGACAAAGATTGACTTTTTCCTCACCATTGTTGCCTTTGTCCAATAATTCACTCATACCAAATTGGTCATAGACATGATACTTTCTGTCTTTTTATATACGGTTTTGTTGAATGTTTGTCGATTAGATTGTGTTGCAGTTAAAGACTCCATAACATTGTTCGAAGGTTCCACCTTGATCAATGATAGCCACGGAGATACTCTTGTTCACTCAGCAGAAAGACTACGAGGCTCATTTCATTCTCGAACTCTAAGAATAAATGAATACTAGAAGTGACTGCGTTTGAAGATTATGTGTGTTAATCTTCTAAGTTAATTTCTGAAGCTTACTACCAGAAACCTCTAAGCCATCAAGATGTAAAGAGTTCTTCATTGTAAATTCTAGGAGAAGACGACAGCTACATAAAGTTCTTGAGTCCCAAGCAATTTTCTAGGGTTATTTCTATAGAAGTGGAAAGCTTGGAGCAGTGAATTTGAATCCGACATAAATCAACGGAAATGTGATTATTTATACATCATTAGACAGAATCAAAAGATCCCACATTTTCTTGACTAAGTTTTAAGAAGATAACATAAACTACTACAAATGGCGATGATGTTGACACTCAAGAGGAGTAACAGGGAACCTAGTAGCATCAAAACAATAATCATAGATCATATGATTAGCTCGAACCCATGTAAGCTGATGATTCTGATGAAGACTTAGCTCAGACACAGTTGGTTCATCCCACCAAAACTTCTGATCTCCATTGCTACACTTGCTTAGATCAGAAGTTACAGGAATCTCACAAGCATCGATTTGGAATTCTTTGTAAGAAGCAACGAAAGGAGCATGACTCCAATCGGTTTTAACAAGACCTCCTCGAGTAGCCCAATCATCTGCATTCCAAATCGAACTGTAAACTCCCATTGCTTGATCTTTAGCAAATGGGATACCTTTAGCTTCCAGATTCTTGTGGACACGAATCGGAGTTTCGTCTACCATGAATCTGTTTTGCAATAACAAAAAGATTCATCAAAATGGATACATAATTTTAGGGCTCGACAAATTACCGGTTTCGGTGGAGAAAACCGAACCGGTCCAATATAGAAAGTATCAAATCAAATAGAAATAAATGAAATAATCAACAAAGATATTATTGGGTAACTTCGGACATTTTGGGTATTTTCGGATATTATTGGATAACTTTGGATATTTTTGGGTATTTCAACCGAACTGCCAAAACCGAAAAAAAATCGGGTAGAAGACGGTTCATATGTTCAGTACCCATACCGAGCTGAACCGACATATATCTGTGAACCGACCAAAATTTTTTGGTTCCCATATTGGTACCTGAATCCTCGGAACTAATCTCATCATTAAGCAGAAGGCAGTGACTTTGTTAAAGAGAACTTACACAACACTGCGTTTACTCCATAGGATTGAGTAAGTGTGAAACTCAGTTGTAGGATCGAACCAGAGATTGAGTCTTTGCTCTCTGTTTCCAACTCCATTCACATAGACATTAGTCTGAACTAGATAAGGCTCACCAGTAGTATTCCCTAGGAACTCAAAATCGAACTCGTTATGGTTCGAACCTTCTGAAGACATCTGTTTAAGACAAAAACATAACGAAAGTTAAAAGATTTGTGTCCTAAGAAAACAGAGCAAAGAGAGGTTTTGATTTGTTTCCGTACGTAGAAAGCAGTGACCGTTCCTGCTGAGTCACCCTCGACGAGCTTAATCTGGATAGAGACTTTACCAAACAAGTATTTGCTTCTCGATTCAAATCCAGATCCTGTAAAATCAAGCAAACATCATCATTCTTACTGAACCCACAAAGAAACAGAGATGTGTTTTTTTGTAAAAGTACCAGAGAAACTATCAAGCTTGAGTTTAGTGACTTCTCCTTCGTTAACACAATGATCCATAGCCCAGCTTGAGCGGTAAAGCTCATCGAACTTAGCTCCTGAAACAACTCCAACACAAGACATTGCACAAAGCATCGTAATCATAGACATGACCCAACCCATACCAACCATTTTTCTCTCTCTCTCTCTTAATTAAACTTTCACTCTACAGTCTCACACACTTGACTCAGTGGAGAAAACAAAAGAAAGAGAGGGCCTTTATAAGGCCAGGATTATGAGCTGGCATACAGTGGAGATAGTCGCCACGTTGGATTCGACGTGTTATTCCGATTAGAAAAACCATCTTCGTAAAGATGAAAAACCAAAAATCACTCAAAACTATTTATTGAAGTTCGGGTAATCAGATCCGGTTCAGTTTGATAGTATATGTTTAGTTTTGGTATTTGGATATAATATTTTAGTAATTGTTAGGATATTTTAATAATTTTTATTTGGAATTGGTATGTTTCGGTTCAGTTTCGAATGATTGAATGAAATCTTCTTGGAATTGGTTTTTTTAATTCAATTTATTTCGGTTATATTTACACAAATAATCCAAAAATATTCAATAACATCTACATATACCGAAAATATCAAAAAGTAACATAAATATCCATAAAAATCAATTAGTCATTTGGTAAATACCAATAAATCTGAAAATATTCGAAAAAACCTAATATTTTTACTATTAGACTTTTTTTAGGTATATTAACTAGCCATTCCGTTATTAGTTCGATTCTGATTTTTCGATTATAAAAGATGATGATCCGTTTGATTATATATCATCGATTTTTATTTAATCTTGATTCTATTATTTCTGTTCGGTTAACAATTTATCCAACCCACTAAAATATCAGGGAGATCAAAGAGAGTGAGAGTGAGAATGTAGCCGTTACTGTGAGGCATAATTAAGTGGGGCTCATTACGTACTAGAGAGAAGACAAGAATTTATGCTTCCCCGACTTAAAAGATGATGTCTTTGAACAGAAAAATAGAGACTTTATTGCTTTCAGAGAGATGAGTGAATACATTTTAGAGTTCTCGGGTTTAATAATTGAATGAGAAAAAAGAAGAAGAGAGGACCATTTTACAGCTAAGAAGATTGGATCCAGCTGTACATTTGTCACCTTTGGGGTCAGAAGCTCAAAATTTTAAAATCTTTTTAATTCAAAAGAAATTGATTTTGGAACACAAACTTTTGCTCTCTCTCCTCACTTTTTGGGAGAATTCAATTTTTGTTTTTGGTTTTTTTGTGTTGCAGACATGGATTAGATATGGCAGATGTGGCGCCAATGGTGAATAAAATATCTTTGCTTTGTATTTGTAAGTTAAAACATTGTCCAGTTGTGAGTGAATTTAGCAATACATCATGTATTGGTATGACTGTCAAATGGGTCGTTCATGTCCAACTGGACATGTCCATTTTTGTCCAGCACTTTCGTGGTTCATTTCTGTCCATGCCCAATTCTGTCCATGCTCATTTTTGTCCATGTTCAAATGGGTTTGTCCATGGACGTCCATCACTTAATCATGTATTATTTTTT
>OVAU01002293.1:0-12801 GCA_900406315.1 Biscutella laevigata subsp. laevigata
TCAAAAACAAACTAGAACGAAATGACACAGCCCAAAAAATTAAAAACATAAACCGTTCAAGATGGGATTCGAACCATAATCTCCCCACGGAGGCGAGCGCCTTAGCCATTAGACCAACCGAACCTAAATCTTAAAATTTAAGGTTACAAAATATAAAATCGTGTTTCTTGTTTCTTCGAACTATTCACCGTTCTTGAACCGGCTTATATGCCCTATTTACCAGCAATGCCCATGGCTCTCCTCTCACTATCTACTTCTGTGCTTCCCTCTTCCATCATGTCTTTCGCAGTCTCCAACGTCTTTCGTTGCCCTCTTCCTCGAATTGGTGATAGGAACTCTCTTCTTCCTCTTCCATCTTCCAAATCTCCTTCTTTTCTCAGGTCTTTTCTTCTTCGTTGCTTTAAAATTTGGGGGGGGGGGGGGGGAACTTTTTCCNTCCTTTTCTTCTATTACTTTCTTAGACAACCATAACAGTTGTTTTGTTTTACTTTGATTTTCATGCCTTGTGTTCATTGTAATGATGAAGTTTGAGTTTTTTTCAGGCTTCCTCCGGGAAGAGTGTTTCAGAGCAGGATTGTGATACGTGCTGCTTCCTCTGCGGCTGGAAATCCACAATCCGATGGTGACTTTAACCCATATGAGGTAACTTAGCACTAGAGCCATTGAAAGGACTTGTTTTTTTGTTTTATGCTACTCATCAAGAGATAAATGCATATCTTATCAGGTTCTTGGTGTTAACCCTATAGAAGGATTTGACAAGATTAAGCAAACATATGGAAGAAAACTTAAAGATGCTCAAAGGAATGGTGATGAAGCTACTGCTGCTCTTGTGGGTTACTTCTCTCTTCCTTTTGAGTTCTGTAAGTAAGTAATCATATTCTCTGTTCTTTCTGGTTAACATGTCTATGTTTTACCCTTTGATAGCTTGAGAAAGCATATGATAAGCTCATGTATTCCCAGTTAATGAATAGGAAAAAGGGTGTCACTTTCGGTTCGTTTAAGGTATGTATCGTGTCCTCCTTCTTGCCATATGCTGTCTTGGACTCTATGGGCTTTCTTTCTCTAATCCTGAGTGAATTTCTCATAATTCAGGTTTCCAAGGATGTTAAATATGCTGATAAGCAGCCCTTGATACCATGGGGTCCAAGGTAAAAATTCTTGACGAGTCAACTCAAAAAATTTTATACTCATCCTTCGAAAGCATTTCGTATTTCAAATCATGATTATTGGCCTGTGTTCTTACAGGTATTCAGAGTCCTCCAAAAATGATAAGTTGATCAACCTAGCAATATCAGTTGTGTTTGTAAGTATTTAAGGAATATGAGGTTTAAGGATCGATCATGTTATTACTTTTCTAAATCTTACTCTCTTTTTTCAACATATACCCTTTGTGGATATATCATACTGTGGTTTAATTGTGGATCCAAGATTCATATTTTCTCTCACATGTTATGAAAATATGAATCCTTCTCTGTTTCTTTCGTTTTGCAGAGTGCATGGATTGCCATAAAACGCAATGTTGAATACAAACCGCTGCAGTTCATGACTTTTGCATTTGTTTACAGACTTTTTGAGAAACTAAAATCTTTTGAAGCACCTTCAACTCCAACATATAACGTGAGTTTTGATTTTTTTCTTTTTCTTTTTGAAACCTTATGTTGCAATGTCGGTACACCTGGATGCTCTTCTAGTCCTGCTAAACACTGATGGCTGCAGGAAGAAGGCGAAGAAAATGGACGGGGACTGAGAATGGGAAAGAGGCTTCTTCGCTCTCTTTCATTAGTTTTCGGTACTATACTCGTGGCATCATTGGTATGTATATCCCAACATCCATCACTTCGCTAGTACACAGAATCAGTTCTATGTTCCACTATCTGGTTAATCTTTAATGAAATATATTTTGCAGGGCTACACCGCGGTTTTAAATGTCATTGAGTACATGGGCAACTCCATACCCATGGTTCTTTACAATAACCAGGTTGGTTTTCTCGCCTAACCCTCTATCTCTCTTCACATAGAATGATCATTTTGGTCACAAATTGGTTTAGGAATATTGTTGGCTAGCCTCAATGAACAGCACTAGTTGATTAGGTTGTAGATGATTATACCATTCATGTGTACAAAATTTGGCTGATCACATCTAGAGGTATTACAATATGTGTACTTCTATTGAAATGAAATCTAGATGCAAAAGTTTCAGACATGAAACAAGAACACCTAAGTTGGGTATGTTTTGCAACAATCTCTAAACCAAGATTTAAACAAAAAGAAGGGTCTGGTCTATAAACTAAATAGCTCCATGAGTGATCTTCTGAGGTTGTAGCAAGAACTGATGTTGATACCATGTTGCAGGAACTTATAGTGACGGCCTCAACGGCGTTTATGCTCTACGTTATGACGTCGTATTACAGATAATGCAAGAGAACCCACAAGAGACTTGATCTATCAGAAGTTTTTGGATAAGTTTTTTGATGTGTAGTATGTGGCTGTGAGAGGTTACTAGTGGAGATGTTTAGTGGAAAATCAAAGTGAATGAATTTAGCAAGGGTGAAAATCCCATAGAATCCAAGTCACTTTGTCTTAATCTTAATGGTGTAACTATGGTGGTTGAGTTTTCAAGATTGGAGATGTTTAACTAATAATGAATTACTTTCTTGATTAGAAGAATTAACTATTAAGATTCGAAAAGATTCAAAAAGTGTCTGGTGGCTTGACTGAATTTGGTCGTAATCAAAAGTTGAGGTTCCACTTACACTTTGGTGTGGATGGATCTACCATTCATAGTGAAAGATCATCCAATTTTACTTACTAAATATTAGAAAATGAATCAGATAGAGACTTGAGAGACGCCACGATCAATGAGTAGAATTGACACGTTGGAGCTGACTCCATCTCAATCCTTCTCTCTACTTTCTACCTATAAATAGAGAGAGAGATGAAGAAGAAGTTACGTAGAGTTACAGCTGTTTCAGACTAGAAGACACTTTGAAAAGTAATAATCGAGTTACGTCTTCAACTTCATCTCCTTTCTGACTTCTTAAGTGGTACTTTTTTTTTTTTTTTTTTTTTTTTTTTTTTTTTTTTTTTNGGCGTCTCCGCGGTAAGCGAGGGTAAACCGGACTAGTCCCCCAAGGGGTGGTGCGCCCCGCGGATGGAACCTCACTCCGGGTATGCAAATGGGCCGTAAACAAGGGCCCATATCCGCGTACCCACAACACAAATGGGATGTCTCGTACTCGGAGGGATTCGAACCTTCAACCCCCCAGTTGGAGCAGCTACCTGAGTCCTAGTACCTCCCCGAGTCGAACCGCTAGCCCACTGCGTCGCGGGTGACTTAAGTGATACTTTCTTTTCTTCTTCTTCTCCTTTCTTTCAACAACAATACAAACAAACGATGTTTTTGTAACACATTATATGGTCTTTGTTTCTTCATCTTTCTTGTTAGGTAGATTTGGTGTAAAGTAAAAAATGGTGATGAGAAGTGTGGATCTACGATCAGATACAGTGACTAGACCAACCAATGCAATGCGAGAAGCAATGAGTAACGCAGAAGTGGATGATGACGTGCTCGGATACGATCCAACAACTCGACGCCTTGAAGAAGAGATGGCCAAGTTGATGAAGAAAGAAGCGGCTCTGTTCGTGCCATCGGGTACAATGGGGAATCTGATAAGCGTGATGGTCCACTGCGAGGTGAGAGGCAGCGAAGTGATTCTTGGTGACAATTGTCACATTCATGTCTATGAGAATGGAGGGATTTCGACAATAGGTGGAGTGCATCCCAAGACAATCAAGAATGAAGAAGATGGGACAATGGACTTGGTGGCTATTGAAGGAGCTATTAGAGAACCTAAAGGAAGTATGTTTTATCCATCAACAAGGTTGATTTGCTTGGAGAACACACACGCCAAGTAAGTCTCAAGCACGTAACTCATCACTTCCCCTTCTCCTCCTCCTCCTCCTCCTCCTCCTCCTCCTCCTNAAGCACGTAACTCATCACTTCCCCTTCTCCTCCTCCTCCTTAATATCTTAGCTATGGTGATTTTGATGCAGCTCTGGTGGGAGATGTTTGAGTGTGGAATACACAGAGAGAGTTGGAGAGATTGCAAAGAGACATGGTCTAAAGCTTCACATCGATGGTGCTCGCCTTTTCAACGCCTCCACTGTAATACATCAATCATCTAACACTCTAATAAAACCACAAGGACTTTTTGTAGTAAATACTTTTGAAATCTTTCTTTTATAGGCACTTGGAGTTCCAGTTCATAAGCTTGTGAAAGCTGCTGACTCTGTTTCGGTGACCAAACTTCTCTCATTCTCTTCCTTTAACATCTCAAAAGGTTTTAGTTAAAAATATATCAACCTTACACACACTCTTCCTCAGGTGTGTCTCTCTAAAGGTCTTCGAGCTCCAGTAGGTTCTGTAATCGTTGGTTCACAGAGTTTCATAGAAAAGGCGAAAACGTTAAGGAAGACATTAGGTGGAGGAATGAGACAAACAGGCGTTATATGCGCAGCAGCTTTAGTCGCAATCCAAGAAAACCTCCCAAAGCTACAATTTGACCATAAGAAGGCAAAGTTATTAGCAGAAGGTTTGAATCAAATGAAAGGTGTTAGAGTAAACGTTGCAGCCGTAGAAACCAACATGGTGCGTACTGTTACAACTACTAAGAAAATGCCTAGTTGTTTCGTTGTTTATGGTTTTAAAATTTTCAGATTTTCATGGATATGGAGGATGGTTCAAGACTCACGGCCGAGAAACTGCGCAAGAGTCTAGCAGAGAATGGCATCCTCGTCATCCCTGAGAACTCATCTCGGTATATCTGAACATTCTTCACATATCTTTTTATAAGCCTGAGTCAAATTTGACTGTTTATGTGGAATTTTGTTTCAGGATCAGAATGGTTATACACCACCAGATAACTACAAGTGATGTGCATTACACATTGTCTTGCTTACAAGTAACGTCTTCTCATATTCATATTCATATTTCTCTACCAGTTTGAAAATTTATAATGTATTGACATTTTGTTTTGGCAGCAAGCAGTCCAAACTATACAAGAGCCAAAACGAAACTGATCTTGGGGAAACCCAAATGCTTCTATCTTTTAAATATTGTCTGTATCAGTAACTTTCCATTATGATTTTAAGAATTTCAATGAAATTATCACTCTCATTCCTCTGTTTTTACTTCTTGGTACCTTGCACAAACAAAGTTTGAATTCTCTAAAGCCTCTTCTCAAGAACCTGGAAATACATCAATGGTAAAGTGAGACATTAATGGAGCAAATAGAGGGTGTTGATAAGATTAATCTCCTTAAAATCCATGTCACTTGGACTTTCAAAACAGAGAAACATATTTCATAAGATCTCTTCTAGTCTAACCAGTGACCAAAACTAATGGTTTCCACTTTCAAGAACCCTAGAACCTTCTTTCTCAGAAACTGGGGTCTTTTTAGTTACATGTTTATATCCTTCCTCTGTAAGGGTATCCAAAAAGAATGAGCAGAATCAACTCTGTATGTACACTACTAAAATCAATCCCTTCTCGAATCAAATCAGCACCGCTTCTGGATCTCTTCCTCCAACAATTTAGTCACCAAATCTGTGTTAGATTGACCTAAAACCTGTTGAAGTGAGGTTAGCTCCTCCACGTTAGCTTTCTTGAACAGAACTTTGAGATTAGAGTTTGTTCCAGCAGGCAATGGACGATGGTCAGGGGGCTTCTGGAGATTTCCGACATCCGATGATCTGACATTAGTATTGGCTTCTCTAGGGAGAGGATTTGCAGGGAACTGAACTTGTGGCCGTGAATAAGGCCTGGAATCCCAATACTCTATGCAAACTCTATTCACGTCTAGTGCTTCGATAGCCTGTGATAAACAGTATATGTAAGTCAACTAGATCTACAAAGTTACGATGCAATTACAACAAACATGAAAATTTGAGCCGAATTCAAAACTTGTAAAGAGTTACCTGCAAAATTGCGGGTGAAGAATATCCAAACATTTCAAAACCGTCGGGACTCCCAGAGGGCTGCAAAGGAGGAAGATCTGATTTTCCGGCTTTGTGCTGCTTACTTATCTCTTGATTTACTC
Source organism: Biscutella laevigata subsp. laevigata (assembly GCA_900406315.1). NCBI lineage: Eukaryota > Viridiplantae > Streptophyta > Magnoliopsida > Brassicales > Brassicaceae > Biscutella > Biscutella laevigata. Next base: position 6,099 of record OVAU01002293.1, read on the forward strand.
TCTCTCTTACCATCTCCCAGCATCTTGTAGGCGACAAGTGAACAAACAACTCACTGGGATTACTCTCCAAGTAAACCTGACAAGGAGAAAATACCACATAGTTTGTTTATGGGAAAACTTTCTAAACAGCACAAGGACCAAAATAATCAAGGGACTGCATATTTTAAGGGGCTGTTGCATCTATATAAACTTACCATAAACAAGGGACTGTTACGTCCAGCATCCAGAATTTCTGAAATGTAGAAGCACATGTTTGTTGGATCCAAAATGTTCATGTACTTAACCCGGCTACGAAATCCTGCACCAAAGAAGAATAGACATTAAGCAGCTACAAAAAAAAGAAATTCTCAAGTTGCAAAAATACTTGACCACAGGTCACCTTTAGGGAAAATTGCTCGGCGGTTGCACCATGATTTTCCAGAAAGGACACATCCATAACTTAAAGGCTCTACATTGCAATTGATTCTCCTCACGACCTTTGCAATACGGGGACCCTTTTGGCGAACGAACCTATCCGGACTATTATTTTGTGAACACGATGGTGTACCTGAATTACTTCTTGCCCCATCAACCATATCCAATGTAGCCAAACCTCCATTGTTTTTGGATTTACAGCTAGTAGGTTTTCCACCAATGTCATCAACCATATCCAATGTAGCCAAACCTCCATTGTTTTTGGATTTACAGCTAGTAGGTTTTCCCCCAATGTCATCAACCACATCCAATGTAGCCAAACCTCCAGAGTTTTTGGATTTACAGCTAGTAGGTTTTCCACTAATGTCATCAACCACACCCAATGTAGCCAAACCTCCAGAGTTTTTGGATTTACAGCTAGTAGGTTTCCCAACAATGTGGTTGTTAGTGTCCGTTCTATTACATATATCTTGAGTAAGCCCATCAGCCTCGGCATTAATTTCAGCGGGTGATGCAGAACTCAGTACATCCCCTGGTTTTGTTCTGTGGTCATTAGTAGGCAATGATATGGTTTTCCGTCGATCAGGCAAAGAATCTCCTTCCCTTACGCAGAGTGGAGCAGCAATCTTACCAGTAGCTTCTAACGCTAAAACATAGGTCTGTGGCACTTGCGGTTCTAGATGCTTGCCAGAAGAAACTGCCTCTCTTCTCACAGAACCTCGTTTCCTAGGTGTATCATGCTCATCATCACTGAGGAGTATCACCTCACTGGGTAGAATTTGTGAAGTCTTTTTACCGCTAGCAGATTTAGCCTCTATTACAGAGAGCATGCCTCCTTCAGATGGTTGGTAAACTGAAACTTTTGGATCAGGAGAATCAACAACAGCTTCTTCTTTGACAGGCTTCCTGTAGTGGCTTGGCATTAACTGCTTGTCTTTCAGAAGTATATTAACGTCCGATAATTTACCTGTCTTTTCTAACCCTTTACTTAGATCTTCCCTCGATGTTACTTTCAGCTGCAAACCTTTCCCCGAAAGTGCAACTGATTGTGGACTCAGGTCCTTGTGCACTTTTTCTTCCTCATCTATCTCCATCTTGGTTCCTGAGAATTGTGCACTTAATGCCAAACCTAAATCCTGACGCGCCCATCTATATACTGAACTCAATTTTCCTTCCACTGCCTCAACAAGAACATTCAGTTCATCGATATCATAGCGAAATAGAAAATATTTAGTGACCCATGGACAAGAACACAACTGCTTCACATGAGTCAAACATGAGTACTTCTCTGGGGAACAACGGCAACCAGCAGCGGAAAGGTGCAAATCAAAGAAGCATATACAACACTCTCTCTCGTGGGTAGCATCAAAATTACTGTGCATCTTCAATGCAAGTGAAGAGTTGCACAGAAATTCTCTTCTTGTACGTTCAATTTCAACCCGTGCCTATATAAAAACACGATAAAGTCAATCAATCACAATATTGACAATAAAGAGTGATCATCTTAAACTGACGTCTTCAAAATTTCCAATCATTTACACTTCTCGGCATCTAAACTTCACGAATAGAGAGAAAGGGTATATATACCTTGAGTGTTTTTGCCAAAATTCTGTCATTTCCACCAAATGCTTTCCACCTTAAGTTCTCTATAGTATTTTTCTTTAGTAAGTTCAGCTCCCAATCGGCTTTCACTACTTCTCTTGCCGCCCCGAGTAACAATTTATCATGAGAGATGGACGTTTTTCTACCCTGTTGACAATATAGCTCTATGGCATTCTGACCATGAGGCAACCAATCAACTGGTGCTACATTCACAGCTTCAGCACAGTTAAAACCACAATTAAACCCAGCATGATAAGCCCGAGGAAAAGTCAAGACAAACTCTCCTGCATGCTGGACACAACGGTGCACAGGTACTCCTGCAGTTTTCAATTTTGACGGGGAGAGTTGTGTAACCTACACGAAAGAGCATTGGAAAATTAATTTTATGTGATCATACCAAAACAAGGATGTGCAAAAAGAGGTATCTAAATCAGGTTCAAGTCGGTGGGTGATGAAAAGCTATGAATCAGTTCATCATGTATCTAATATTTACTAGCCTTATTTTTAACAAAATCCAATACTTACTAGCTTATGAAGCAAATCAGGCTGTTCTTCGAAAAGGTCAGGCAAATGCTTTCTCATCGCCTCCTCGAGTTTAACAGCATCCTTCCCCGCAACTCCATACCACAATTTTGGTGCACCCCAGTGCATATAATTTAACGAATACAAGTGGTGATCTTCAACATGCTGTTTCGAGGAAACAAAAACAGTAACAAAAAGAACGTCAGAAAAGGAAAAAAATATAAACAAAATAAGATGTGGAGTAATGAAAAATACACCTATTGGAGTAAGATTGTGAAATATAATGACCCCTAAGCATTTGGAAAGAGTTCCATATGCAGAATGTAGCAGAAATTACTTTCAAATTCTTCCAAAATTTACACATAATAGAGTAAACTTAACCGTACTTATTTCGGAAACTGAATCAGAGATAATCCTAGTCTAGCTTCACGAAACATGTAAAGGATAATTCATTTTGATTATGAAGGACGAAAAACGATCACATTTATTTACCATTTCTCACTACGCATACAGAAACGAAGCACTTTCTGTTGTGGTTGATTGTAAGGTTCACTATGAGCCTATGTTTTATTTCAGTAAAAGGAAGATATCCCAACTAAGCATATGCGTTAACACAAAATAAAAAGTATGCAGCTCGATCAATCTTACCCAACAGAAAGAAGAAAAGCACATCCCAATATACAACCAAGGCACGAGGACACCAGAAATATCACTGCCCTCAAACGTAAGGAGGGATCCCGGAAGCCTTGAAAAGTTATTTAAGTTCCATCCTGATTTTGCATATTTTTCGTCTGAAGAAGAAGCATCCTGACTTGATGATATCTTGGGGAATCCGCTACCAAATACTCCAGTTTCAAGGTCGGCACCATATAACACCTATATGGAAAAATCAACGTAACAGTTAGGAGATACAGAGGCATTAATAGACCATAGAGACCATAGAACCCCAAATAAAAAGGAAAGACAACAGGAACAAAACTTCACCTCTATCTCTTCAGTTGCTTTCTCTACTATCCGCCAATATTCACCTTCTACATCTTCAACTGCTGGCTCCCAGTGATCTATGGAATCACCACCTTTACATTCATTCTCTGTAGAAGTTCCCCTCTTTTTAAAGTACTGAGCCTTGAACTCATCCGCATAATTTTTGAAGTCTTTTAGAGTGAACCCTGGACCAGGTTCAAACCCAAATGTCTCAAGTTCGGTGCTTGCAGAATAGGGATCGGTCTTGCCGTTAGTGACAGAATCCATTCCCATTTTCATGCATTTCCTTTTCTTCCTTCTCATTTGAGTAGAAAGCTTTGAAATTTTCTTCATTGAATTCCGATTCTGAAGTTTATCAACTCTTTGGACTCGTGTCGTAAACTTAGAGCCTTCCCATACTTGTTTTTCTTTCAGTGGGCATGGGGGTTTCCAGGAAGGAGGAGGAACAATGCGGCAGATTCCATATTTTTCAGCCTCTGGTCTTATTTTAGCTATATAATTCAGAGTGTCTTCAAACTCCTAGAAACAGGTTTGAAGCTTATGTCAGATATATAGATCTATCCAGATATATGGAAGCTTAGAAAGTGAACAAAAACCTCTTCGCTCGGGTAGAATATAGGGGCGTCTTCAAGGTCAGGCCTACGAGCTTCATCTGGATGCCATCTCGCAACTACCTGCAAAACTTGTGAATATGACGTTAGAGGTTCAGGAAACAAGTAAAATCCAAGAAAAGTTAAGAGATCTAATGCTCAAGCAAATGACATTTAAAAGTTAAATGTCTGAAGTGGGTTAACCTTCTGGCAGTCTTTACAATCTTCACATCCCCGAACCACACCCTTTGGCAGAGAAGACTTCACAACAAAATTCTGCAACAGGTTTATAGATGAGAAAAAGGCAAAGAAAGTGATGGAAACACAAGTTGTTAGGTAAAAGAAACAAAGAACAGACTTGATCCTGATTTTGAGACCCGGTATTGGCATTGTCATTGGCATTGTTTGTACCAGCATCATCACATCCACTATAGTTGATCCAAGGCCTACGGCGTAGAGCCCGAGCAGCTTGAGCATCATCAGATTCAATTTCCATCTTAGCTTGTTCGGTTACAGAGACATTTTCAGTAACAGTCTTGGATTTATCAGGAGTACCAGAAACAACCCTTTTTAAGGTGAAAGTTGCATATGATTCAAACCCAGGAGGAACAGATGGCAATTCATCACTTTCTTCTTTAACACAGATTCTCATAAGTTCTGTCCCCATTAGTTTTCTGCCAGCAAATATAACTGAAGGATCAACATCTCAAAAATACCATAATCTCCAAAAATCCTTTTTTTTATTAAATAATAATTTAGGGTATTGCATACATACGTTTTCATCGCTGATTATCTCAATCAAAAATTACCAAGACTCATAAAAAAGAAGGGAAAAATGCTTACATAATCTTGAATTTAGGGTTTCTTGAATTGAATGCTCAAAACTTGTAGAACTCCACCAACTGCATCCAGATTCATGAAAATCGAAATCAGATCTGAGAGCCCTAATTAATGAAATTTAGTAATAGATTTTAATCCAAATTTTCATCAGATCTAACCCTAAGTTTCAACACAAGATTCAGATTATTACGAAATTGATGAAGAAAACATCGCATGTCCTTTTCCATATTTGCATAAAAATTATATAAAAAAAAAAATTCAAAGGTGCCCACACAAAAGTCCAAATATGAAACAAACCTTTTCCATATCCCCAGAAAGAAGATGAAGGAAGAAGAAGAAAGGGTAAAATTGGAATTAAAATCTACAAGTCCATGTTTGGGTAAGTGATTGATTCCTAATAAAAATCTTTGAAGAAACAACAATAACAAGAAAAACAACAAGCAAGAAGAATACTTTTCTTTTTAAATTTCACTGTTTTGATAAGTTTTAATCACCTTTTTGATTTTTCTTCTTTTTCTATAAAATTTAAGATCATGAGAGGAAACATGTGGCTTTCTGGGTTTCCTAAATTTATTTTGTTTCTGATAGATGTTTTTTTGTTAGAAGTTATAACGCTTCAAAAGCAAGCAGATGCAATTTCATATGCAACTACTCTTAAGGGGACTAAATAAATAAAAAAGGCAATAAACTAGTTGCCTTTAGGTGCTTGTGGTACATTATAATTGGTTTTGTTTTTGTCAATTACTTGTTGGGCCAAAACATATATTGACAGTGGTATATTACTAGATACCCACACAAAAAAATTAAGATTTAGCAAAAATAAGATTCCAATTTTAAGCAAGTGAGATGTAAATTCATTGTATTATATAACAATTTTTTACGCAAAATTCATTATATACCCAAAACAGTGTTAACCAAATTAGTAGCAAGATATTCCAGTGTTTTTTTTTACTAAGAGTATTGGTGAATGTTGAATGTTTCACGAGTTCTAGGGAAAAATGAAAATTGTAGAGAGATAGAGGGTGGATTTTGTAAATAAAGGATTAATCTGATTTATTGTGTCAAACGACGTCGAAACCAAAAACAAAACTCTTCAATGAACAATTCGGTTAGTTAATTTTTTCTTTTTTTTTTCGATGTGTGCCACAACTGGGGACCCACTCCCCATATAATCACTATGGAGCTTTAGACGTGAGTCAAACTCACGGTGTCAAGCGAAAAAGCACAAGTCATTTCCGACTGTGGTGTACGCGTCCAAGATTCGATTAGTTAATCTATGGTCTGTTTTTGACGGATTGATCGAGGAAACCTTTAAATAGGCAATTTAGATACATGGTAACTAAATAAACTAGGAATGGTAAATTGATTAACGGACTTCATATATTATAGAGAGAGAACATTCAAGAATAATATTTCTTATTTTATCAGCCAAAACATATAAAATCGATAATGAATGTGTGTCTTGACTCTTGAGACTTATGGTAATGTCGTGTGCATGTATTGTGGAAGCCAAGCACGTTGTATCTCATAGAATGGAACTAAACAGTAACGTACAACACTCTAACTTAGCCGTGGTGGAGCTTGTTCGCTTTTTGGATCGTCGGCGGTGGGCGTTGGAGTGGAAGGCAGCGGCGACTTCAGTCCATTAGATCTAGGGTTTCTTTTTGGGCCTTTTGGGCTCTAGCTTAGGTTTAGTTTCATTTTAGGTCTTTGTTTGGGCTTGCTTATTGGATCTTATTTGGTTTTTTTTT
>OVAU01002294.1:0-12799 GCA_900406315.1 Biscutella laevigata subsp. laevigata
AAAGCTAACTCACGTGGCTAACTTGTGTCCAAATTTCATCTAAATCCTATATTTAGAAGCCTTTCATCCAGTAGCAAACCTCCGAGGGTTCTGCAGGTTTCTGCAACTCCAAACATCCCAAAATAGCTCCTATTGCCAGATACATTCTTCAGACCTGTGANAAAATCTCATAAGAATATGAGACTAAAAACCCCTAAAAACCAGACACATCACTTTGTTATCCGAGCCTTTGCCTTCTCGAGGCGCGCCTTGCGTGCTTTTTGAACCCGAACGTTCGTGATAGGTTCGGAGTTGATCTCGATGTTCACTCTGGCGGTAGCCTCCCCCTGCTCCATAGTCTAATTGCTCCTTCTATTTCTTGAGCCGGTAGAGCTTGCTCAGAACGGTTTCCTCTATTTTTAGGAGGAGCACCACTAGGAGAGGCAACTCTCTTTCCCTTGTCATCCCTTCGTTCCCGTCCCATTATGATTCTGCAATAAAAGAATATGCATCGTTTAAGCTATGGGAATCAAAATAGGGAATCAAGTATAAACATATATGTGATCTCAAAGGTTTGAATTCTATCAAGTATCGATCATTATCACATCAACAATTAGGAATTGAGACATGGGAACTCTCATTCAACGACGTCATCTCAACAAACCAAAATAATTCGATCATTATTCGATTGAAAAGCTCCAAACAAAATCCATCGATAAAATTAATGCGAAGTATTGGCAAGTTCGGCTAACAATTTATTCTTGTTCATAATCAAGACTTAGTTCTAGCCAAAAATATCCTGTAGTTCTAGTTTACACCAATCAACCCAATATTCTCAATGGTTCAAGAACAAAATTTCCCAAAATCTCAAAATTTTCAACGAATCGATAGAACGGGGAACATGCAAGCAAGGAAACAATGTAGCAACACTCATTTAAGCCATAATCAAGACTAAGATTCACTAAACAACTTACAAATTAAAGGTTTGAACCCAAAAAAGCAAGTGAGAAGTGAAATACAAAATTTGAGTAATTGAGAGGTTTACATTGGTTGGATTGATGATTTGAATGCAAAATTAGATTAGGAATGAAAAATCAAGAAGGTTTTGCTTTTGAATGATGAAAAACGAGTGGATTTTGAGGAAAATAAAAAAAATTTGGTAGGTTTTTGTAGAAAAATCGCGAGAGAGGAAGATGAATGGAGGTTTTTGTGAAAAACCTCTGAAAACCCCGAGAAAACACGATTCAATACCTGGTATCGGTCTGGTTAACCGGTATTGATGGTCGGTATTTCGTCTCTGGAGGTGATATCGGTCTAGTCTAGACTGTTATAGGTGCCCGGGGGTGTAAATCCAAAAAGAGCCGTGAAGGCAATACTGGTCTGGCTAGACCGGCATCAATGCCCAGGGATGAACTCCCAAAATTTGCCATGGCTATCATACCTGTCTAGGTAGACCGGTGTTGGTGCCCCGGGGTCATCCCTAAAAATTTGTCGTATGGGTTGCACCGGTCTAGCTAGACTGGTATCCTGACCGGTATAAGCTCATTATGAGCTATACTGGTGTGTACTGACCGGTATTGATATCGGGTACAGTCACACCAGATTCGCGAATCAAAATCCCAACGCAACTACCTTCTTCGTTTGATTTTTGCTGAATCACCGCCCTTAGGACCGGTGGAATTTGTCATGAGTCGCCCTGAATATCTACAGTTCTGCAAAATACAGACTCTCAAACAGAACAAGAAAAGGAAAACCTTCAACTCAAAATGCAAATAACAGGTTCAAATAAAGAAAGAAAAGCTTACAAAGGATAGTTTGGGACTTCCTCCCAAGTGAGCTTATTTTAAGTCGTTAGCTTGACTTTGTTGGGCGCTCAGCACGTGTTGTTGATAATCCCGAGCTCATTAACCCGTGCGCGAAGCTTTTCCCACTCATTATTGTGTTCTTGCCTTTCTGTGTTCACTCTGTTCCGCAATGTCCATATGTTTGCAATAAGATCGGTGTGGTGCATGTTGTGGCGTTCTACTTGACGATCCAATACCCACCGGCTCTCCCGAACCTCACACTCGATCTCCCTGAGTTAACCTTGGATTGCCAATCGGTTTGGCATCTTTTGTGCAACCAGCATCGGTTGTCTCACTTCTCTACGAGGTATGGGAGGTGCATCGTAAGGTGCATGCTCAGGGGAGTAAGAAATGTGGTTGTCTATCCGGTTTAAGGTCATTTTTCCAGAAGATAATTCCAATTATGCGTTAGCCAAGATCAGGCCTTCCCAAGATGATGTGCTTCTCTTCATACAGAGGAGAGTCAAAGATATGGAAATCAATAAGCACAACCCCATCATGAATCTCAAGAGCTACATTGAAGATCATTCCAACTGGTCGCATCCTCGGTACTTCGAACACAGTGAGGTCCCATATTGGTGGGTCAAAAAGCAATAACTCTAAGTTCCTACTCATACTTGTCGTCATGGATTTTACCACTAGGCGGGAATCATACATGATGTCTTCAAAATAGAATCCTCTGATAGTTGTTGAAACGTGATTTCACCCAAGATCCAACTTCCTCTCTTGAACCGGTATTCTCTCTGGTACTTCTTCTTACAACTCCCAAAACCTCTGAATTTCAGGTTCTTCTTCCTCTTCATCACTTGGAAACATTGATTTCTTCTTTGTCTTTCCTTGACAGGATTTCGCTTCAAAAACTTGGGTTCCATTAGCCTTCTGGTCCAGGCTAATTATTCCCCTCTTCATACTTATCTCCGCTCTGGTAGCAGCTAGAAACGGTCAACCCAAAACCAATTGTTCATCGTTTTCCCTTTCCATCTTTAGCACTACGAAGTTGGTCGGTACTTCTACACCCCACAACTTAATTGGTAAGTCTTCTAGCTTCCCTTCAGGTTTCCGAGTTGACTTATCAGCAAGAATGACATTCATCCTGCAAGGGGCAAAAGAAAAGTAGCAAGGCGTTTAGCAACTGATAAAGACATAACATTCACACTAGCACTGATATCGCATAAGCAGTTATCGAAAACAATAAAGTTAAGGGTGCAAGGAATTGTGAGACTCCCTAGATCCGCTTTCTTAGCCGGATCGAGTAGCGGTGGAGTGATGGGGCTGTAGATCTCAGGTAGAAGATTCTTCTTAAGTTCATCAAGATGTTTGAGCTTCTCTACCAACTTGTCCTTAGTTGCTTGGCCAATTCTTGGGTTGGCTAAAGTTGCAGCAATCTGAGGCATTTTATCGTCCACTGCCTTGAGGCTTTGAATGAATTTTCCTTTTGTTCTCCAATTTGGCGGCTTGGAAAGGGAAGTTTTGGAGTGTAGATTTCAAACTTTTCAATAACCTTCTTGGTTTAAATCTCTTTAGATAAGAGTTACCCCCCCCCCCCCCCCCCCCCCCCCCCCCCCACCCCCCCCCCCCCCNCTCACTGATAGCAACGAAAGTGATGACTTCACATACTCATTAGACAGAGAAACACCCTTGCCACGAAGTCTGCCCGGTTGTCTTTGAGAATAAGAGGATACATGAGCCACTTGTTGTACAAGGTCTTCATATGAGTAGACATGGAGTCTATCTTGGAGTTAAGATCGGAGTAAATGTGATCGACTCGGGAATGAATCTCTTTTTTGAAGTTTCCAAAGTCAACTGCATGTTTAGATTTTCCATCCAAAAGTTGCTTGAACATCGAGATGGTTTGGTCCACAGTGCTAGCTTGAGGAAGTGGGGCCTGAGATGATTGTCATGTGTGTTGAGAAGAGTAGTCGGGTGGGTTGGAGTTGTTGTAATGTTGTTTCAGAGGTCCTTGGTTCAGATAGGGGCCTCTTTGATGGTTGTTGTTGTTGTTGGAGTAGTTGTGCTTCTGAGAAGGGTAAACTTGATCATTAGGATTGGCAACGTTGGTGTTGATGTATGATAAGAGTGGGTTGGTGTTCGGGTTGTAGTTGGAGTTGTAATTGTAATTGTTCCTTTGGTAGCCTTGGTTACCCATATACTGGACCTCTTCAGTTTCATATTCCTGGGAATCCTCGTCTTCAATAACCCCCACCGCATTCACGGATGCTCGGTGAGAAAGAAGCATACGGTCTAACTTATCATTTAGAGACTTCAATTCAGCTTTGAAGGTGTGTTCCTTGGAGGTATCAGTGAGTGGGATTGAGCAATCGAAATCCCCTCCATGGGAAGCATCGCTTTGACCAAGCTTCTCAATAAGTGAAGATCCTTCTTCATTGGTTAGACCGAAGAAACTACCCCCACTAGCAGTGTGTAGCATCATCTGATAGTCTTTGTGAAGCCCGCGGTGGAAAATACCAAGGAGGGTTTCTGGTGAGAACCCGTGGTGTGGCCAATCAATAGTGTATTTCTTAAAACGTTATCATGCTTCGATAAGAGACTTCATGCCCGTTTTCTTGAATGTTGAGATATCACCCCTGATCTTGACTGTTTTGGCGGGTGAGAAGAACATTGCAAGGAATGCTTTCTTGCAATCAGCCCAAGTGGTGATGGAATCTGCAGCAAGACCTTGTTCTGAATCCTTTGCAGTGCCTCCTAGTGATAAAGGAAATAGTCTCAGCTTGTAGGCATCCTCACTAACCCCGTTGATCTTCACAGTCTCACAGATTTGATCGAAGTGGTCTAAGTGGGCAATGGGGTTATCCTTTGGTAAAACGTAGAATTGGTTGCCCAAAATCATGCTCAACATACTAGTCTTGATCTCAAAGTTGTTAGCTTCAACAGGTGGTGCACAGATTCCTGCTCTAGTATTATGAGCACCCGACTCATTGATCTCCCTTATTGTCCGAGCAACAGGAGGATCTGCCAGTGGTTGTCTTTCTCCCATTTGTGGTTGCGCAAGGTGTTGTTGATTCAGCCTCAATGCCTCTTTTCGAACTCTAGTGTTTTGTCTCTCAAAAGCAGTGATGTTCTCAGGGATTGGTACAAGATTGCTAGGTCCCTGAGAGCGTGTGTTCATGCACCTAAAAAAATAGAGTAGAGAGTTGAAAGATTAGTAACTTGGAAAGAAAATGAACCTAGTCCTTGGCAAACTCAGAGAAAGAATGGTAATCAAAAATCACGAAAACGGCAACGGCGCCAATTTGATAGTAGATATTTTCAAAGTCTCACTATTGTATTAATGAGAAGCTAAATATCTACTTGGCCAAATGTAGTATGAGAATGGGGATTATGTCGAACCATAACTCGGGGGTTGATTACACACTAATTTTATGAAGAGAATTGCTAAGTATAGGTAGAATATAGATGATGTTTTGTCACGAAACAATCTCTAATCAAAAACATAAACAAAAGTAAGTAATGAGAAAAAGTCAAATCAATATCACAAAAGTCAACGAAAACGATTTTAGTAAAAATAAAAGAGAACTAAGCGAATAGGCATAGGTAATCGACTCGGGTGATCAACCTCAAGTTCATATCACTCAATAATATCATAAAAATGCTTATCTTTAATATAATATCTATCCAAATTAGGTTAATCCAATCCCTTGGCAAAAAACCCTTTACCAATCATGCAATTGAACAATCCCTTGACAAATCACATGATCAACAAGCAATAAATTCAAGTTCATGCAACTACTAAATAATCCTAGCACAATTCCTTTGTTAGGCCTCATTTAGCATTTAATTTATTCATTCAAACATTTCATCGAACACCTTCCGGGAAATAAAATATCAAGGTTCTAGTTTTGATTAGCTACTTAAAAACTAGCATTAAGAACATCAATCAAACAAAGATAAAAATAATCTAAGCTCTAAGCAATGCAAACAAATGTTTAATCACTCTAATCTACCTAACCCATTCACTTAGCAAAAGAACTACTCACTAATCATGGTTTCAACACAAAATCTCATAAGAGAAATATGTTTAATCACTACAAGAAATATGACTATTGATAGTGTCTTAGGATAGCGGTTTTTCAGTCTCTGCTATTGTATACTGAAACGGGAATTTTTTATAGCGGCTAGAATTTCAATATGCTATTGTTACTCTAGCGGGAAAATAAAATTGTTTGGCCGCGTAAAATTGCCAAGTACCAGCGCCAACGATTGCAAAACGAAAAGTGTCCGCTATCCCTGAACTTAAAAAACTAAAAAATTCAGTCAAACATATTTGACTTAACACCATTCTCAATACTTAACACCTTTTCTCATTTTCTTTCGTTTCGCTTTTTGCGATTTCTTGACATATCGACGCTCTATCTTCGATTTCTTCATCGAACCTTCCACAAATTCTCTCCACTGAAGCTGTAATTGTGATATCGTTGGTGAGCTTCTCCATTAGTTATGATTACTGAGTTCAGTCGATTTTCGCTCTGTAAGTTCAGTCGATTTTGCTTTGTGAGTGAAGTCAAATTTCGTTTGTGAGTTCAGTCGATTTTCGCTTTGAATATGATTGATGCATGTTCCAGTTTTTTGGTTTGATTTAGATAATATTCATATTTCGCTATTTGGGTTTATAAAAGCTAAGATGGATGTTGGATTTCTGTTGATGAGGTAGTTCGAATTCAGTAGTTAGAAATTGTTGCTTTAGCTAAGTCTTTGAGGTTTTGTGGTTTTGTGAAGTTTGATTTTGAGGTTCTGTTGAATTTGTTTTCTGTTTGGTTATTTATTCCTATTGATTTTCCTTACAGATTTGGCAAAGACAAGAGGAGGATGACAAGTAGGAACACGTCGTAGTAATCGTCATAAAGGATCCAAAGACACACCTACAACATCTGTAAAGGTGAATAAGTCAAAGCTTGGAGCTAAGAGAGGAAGGCCACGAAAGACTAATGTCCTTTCAACTGACGAGGTAGAAGATGTTACTCCAGAGGTTGTTGATTTGTCTTCCAAACATACAGTGTTAGAAGATGTTGTTGATGAAGATGCTACTGACGAAGGTAACCAGAATGAGAGGGCAATGTCGAGAGTTGAAGACATTACCCCCAAAAATCAGACAATCTCCAAGGAAAATGAAGATTGAAAAGGAAGTAAAGTCTGTGAAGTCTAACAGCAGAAAAACTCATAAGGATGTTGAGGAGGTAGTAGGACAAAAAGATAAACTTGTTTTTGATGAGGCAGAAGGAGAGAAGGATAACGAACTTGAATCTGAGAAAGAAGATGCAGAAGGAGAGAAAGAAGAAAATGGAGGTAAAGAAGTTTAGCAGTCTGAGAAAGAAAATAGAGAAGATAGTGAAGCTGGGTCTGAGAAAGAAGATAAAGAAGATAGTGAAGCTGAGTCTGAGAAAGAAGAAAATGAACGTGAGGTTGAGTCTGATAAAGAAATTGTTGATGGGGAAGCAGGTCATGCGGAGGAGTTTAGTGATCATTTTGTACAAACTCTTAAGGAGATAGAAAGAGCAATGAAAGAACGAGCAGTTTCAAAGACTGCAGTTGAAGCTGAAGATGGAAATGAGGTACCTGGAGATGGTAATGTTATGGGAGAAGGAATGCAAACATCACAGGCTCAGACTCACCGTATAGAAGGTGGGACCAGTTCTCCAAATACAGTAGGTACGCAACCAACAGAGACAGAGAAGAAACAAAGAAAGAGTAGAGGACCAACAAAGTTGCAGAGAGTAGCCAAAGATCCTCAAGATAAGGTTGAGGTTACATTCACAGAGCTCAGTGAACATGTAGGTCCTGGTGCTATTGTAAGGGAACATGTTCCCGTAACAGTAGACGACTTGAGAAAGGTCAATGTTGAGGTCAAAGACACAATGTGGGAGGAAATTCAGGTATGTAAAGTGCCTTCATTACGTATAACACAGTAACACTATATTTGTAGATATATAATCAATTGCTTTCATTTTAGGGGAGGTTTAATGTTAACGAGGACTGGAAGAAGGATGCTATATTCAAGCAGATGGGGTGTTTGTGGAGGGTAGGAAAGTCTAGGCTAGTGTCTCAATTGAGAGATACTAAGAATAATTCTGAGAGACTTGATCTGAAACCTAGAAATATCTCAATTCCTGTTGGGAACTCTTGGATAAAGAGCAGGACAAGCCAAGCTTTTAAGGTCATGTTTTTTACTTATAAGATGTGTCTTTCAATCCGAAGTAATCTCAAGCTTTTGTTGTATGTTATAGGAAAGAAGCAGCAAGTACAGAGCCCTGAGAAGAGCACAAATTCCTCACACCACCAGTCGTAAGGGGATGTCACGTTTAGCTCATGATATGGTATGTATCTATCTAGTTAGATATATAGTTAGTAGAAAGAGTTATTAGATACTTACATATCTTTTCCTGATAATTTGTAGAAAAAAGAAAGTCAAGCGCCTAATAAGATTACTCGGAGTAAGGTCTGGATTGTTGCGCATACTCGTAAAGATGGTCAACCTGTTAGGCCTGAATTTGCCAAAACCATTGTAAGGACAAAATTTTTAATATGTATCAATCATAATAACAGTTTTGTATTGATGACAATTACTTGTGAATTATTCTTGTTAACAGGAAAAAAATACAGTCCCTTAGTGAAATGGATTCAACATCCGGTGAAAATATCAGAGAAGATGTTGTAATCAAGATGTTGGATAAAGAGAAGCCTGGAAGAGTGCGAGGGTTTGAGAGAGGTATTACATCTTCTAAGCTTGCATTTCTTCTGTTGAGAGATACAAAGATTGTTGATCTGCAATCTGAGATTGCTCAATTGAAGATCATGGTGCAAGACTTAGCTAGAAAGAAGATATCTGTTAATTCTGAGGTTAGTGGTGGTAGCAAAGAAGGGGTTAGAGTTGAAATATTTGACTGGTATGAGGAAGAGGATATTATCATCGCTGAAGGAGAATTCTGCATTGAAGACCCAAGTTTTGAGATAGACTGTATACTCATCGGTCCTAATGCAGTTGTTGTCCTCTTTAAGTCTGTAATAGACCCTGCAACATCTCTTTGGAGGCCTACAACAGAAGTGTCCTCTATCGAGGAAGCTATTGGTTTTACGTTAGCATGGCCAATGGACAAAGTCATATTAGACAGTAATCCAGACAACAGTCAAGCTACTCCATATGGAAAAAGAGTAAAGCTTCATTAGTTATATCCTTTTACCACAAATATCATCTCTGGTCATTGATAAACCGATGTTTGAATGTAGCGTACCACTGTTGATGAACCTGAAAGATGTAATATTTATGACTGGAAAAATACGACCGAAGATGTGCTTGTTGGTGAATGCATTGTGTTCTCTGATGATCCCAAAGAGCTGGTAAACAGGATTCCTTTGGGTCGAAATGTTGTATGTTTGAAACTTGTCAAAGTTGTCAATGAATTTGCCCTTCTATGAAGACCAACGCGTGAAAAGAAGTTGATTGATGATTCAATCAATGACAAATTAGCTTGGCCACTTCTTAAGATTGTAACAGTTACCACCACATCAGCGAAGACAACTGAAAAGAAAGTGTTGGTAAGTTATTATTCAAATCTGTTTTTAGATACGAAAATGATTATATGGAAACACTGATTATTTTCCATTTACTAGAGTCCAAGTACTAGCATAAGCTCATCCAAGAAGGCAAAGAAATGCATCCTTCTAGACTGCAACAACTCTGGACGCACTGTTGGTGAAAGAAGGGTAATTTCTACTGATCCAGATGATGTATGTCATTTTGTGCCAATAGGGCCAAATGGAACACAAGTTTTTGTAGAGCTTGTGAAGATAAAGAATTTTGCAGTGTGGAGGAAGAACTCTGAGATTGAGAAGATGTTGGATGCTCTGGGATCAGTGATAGCATGGCCAAGTGACAATGAAGGAATGATGTCGATGCTTTGATTTTTTGATGTGTAATGAAACAAGATGAATTTTATGTTTAATGTGTCTAGTAGTGTGTTCACCAGACGAAAACGTAAACATGTATGCTTAATGTGTTTAATATAAATGGTTTGATTATCTATATAATGTGTAAAATGTCTAGGGTTTATTTGGGATTTGGGATTTGAGATCTGGGGTTTAGGGTTTATGGGTTGTGATTTGGGATTTGAGGTTTAGGGTTTTGATAAAAGTAGGTTTTCATCCACGTCTACTATGGATGAGTAGAGCAGAGAAGAACACATTTATTTGCAAATAAAGAAGGTGGGTATATATCGAACCAAATCGGGATGCTTGCTAGAGACAATAGAACTCGCACAGTATTTCCTAGGTCTAAGCAGGATTTTAACTCTGTCACTAAAAATCCTGTAACAATTGTCGTTTTGATTGTAGTAAAGCAGGTGAG
This sequence comes from Biscutella laevigata subsp. laevigata, assembly GCA_900406315.1. Taxonomy (NCBI): domain Eukaryota; kingdom Viridiplantae; phylum Streptophyta; class Magnoliopsida; order Brassicales; family Brassicaceae; genus Biscutella; species Biscutella laevigata. Next base: position 10,180 of record OVAU01002294.1, read on the forward strand.
AAATCAGAAAGCAAAGTAAAGCAGCTTATAGCGAAGTTCAATAAAAGAGAAAGCAGGCAATTGATCAGGCAAATCGATTTCAGTTACTTTCTCATAACCCATCCTAAATGCTATCCTAACATGCATCAATACCACGCTCTCGCGTCTGCATACCAAGGCAATCAAGAACAACATTCAGAACTGTATAAGGCGGGAACTAAAAGCTAGCAAATCCTTTAGGGTTTAGAAGCTTTCTTCTGATCATGATTGAATTTGCCTAAATCAAGCCTTAAGAGTACCTTATCACATAAAATACTTGTAGTTCTAAACCCCAGAACACCAGATCTGAAGACCCAATGCCCTAATCTAGCCTAATCAATCACCTAAAGGTCTGATTCATTAAAGCAGAAACAAGGCAATAATATTAAGGCAGATTTCAGTACAGAAATAACCAGATCTAGAACTTCTAGACTTAAACTAAAAATGTTCTCCCAAAAGAGAGTCTAAAAGGAGGCACATTTAATGATGGCTAAGGTGAGTATTTATAGATGAGAAAACTAGGTCTAGAGGGGTAAAAACGTCAATTTTTTGCTTGAGAAATGACTGATATCGGCCACGACGAGGCCGATATTGCTGGCCGATGTGGCTTTTGGACCACTGCCTGGCCGATACTGATGGTCGATGTGGGTCTTGGAGCACTGCCTGGCCGATACTGATGGTCGATGTGGGTCTTGGAGCACTCCCTGGCCGATACTGATGGACGATGTGGGTCTTAGAGCACTCCCTGGCCGATAATGATTCTTCTCTGGCCGATATTGACTCTGGTTGATTTCCGGAGTTGACTCGTTCTTGGTCGTTTCAGTCCTTTTTGATCCTGAATGTTGCACGATCCTTCTAAACACCTGAAAATGCAATATGTACACAAATGCAATACTAAAAGACTCTAAAACAACCGAAAATGTACAAAACCGACTAAAAGACGGGACTAGAATAACGATAAAAACCGAGCATATCAACTCCCCCAAACTTAAACCTTGCTTGTCCTCAAGCTGGGCAAAATCTAAGTAGAGGGAAGAGGTTTGAAAGCAAAGCGGGAATCAGATTAGTGGGCTTAAAGTAAGGCAGATCAAGCAAGCGAACCTAGCAAAACATGCAAGAGTAACCCGCATCTAGAAGTGCAAATCTTTCAAGCTACTGACTCCGCTGAAAACCAGACACCATCACAAAGCTCTATAATGACTAGTAAAGAAGGAACTAATCTCAGACTATAGCAATTCAATCAAAACCATGCTTCTCAACTCTTTCGGAACTTTCAGGTTTTCAAGCGGGTTTCAGTCCCTTTCCCTTCTCATTTCCTTAGGCTAAAACTAGGCTGGGTGTTGCAGGTTGAGTGAGAGATTAAGTGGTTATGCACTCAGACCACCCATCCCCTTACAACGATCTAGTGTGGCAGGTTGAGTGAATGTCCAGATGGTTATGCATACAGACACCCATCCCCTTACCACGATTCCACAGTAGGTAAGCAAACGTCCAAATGGTTATGCATACAGACGCCTGTCCCAACTGCAGACTTCTTGACAGGTTGAGCAAACACATGAGTGGTTAGGCACCCAGGTGCATGTCCCCTTATCACGGTGAAATCAGTAGCGGTTGATCAAGAGCCCAGGTGGTTATGCACACAGACGCTTGTCCCCATACTACCGATAATAATTCATTTATTGAATCTTTCTTTTTATTTTATTTTTCTTTTATTTCTCTTTTCTTTTTTCCTTTTGTTTTTCTTTTTCTTTTATCATCTTTTTATTTGGTTTAAGCTTTTAGGATAGAGAAGGGGAAACTTTTAACACCAACAATAAGTACCTTAGAGAACTTAATTAAGGATTTTAGGCAAGGTTTCATGCTAAAGACAAGGTCCTTATGGAAAGAGCTAGTTCAAGCATCCGGATAGACAACTCGGAAAGACTGCCCAACATGATTCAACTTAAGAGCGTTTCCCACTAAACATGCATGCTAAGGTTATCGACAAGGCTACATAAACGCTGAGGAAAAACCCATAATCATACTGATTCCCTATGCAAAAGATTCTAGACTCAATCCTAAAAGAATGCAAAATCTTTTTGGGTTTTTGAAAACTTTTTGATTTTTTTTTTGCTTTTTTCTCAAAATCAACATAGCTATTAACAATGCATGCAAGACTCAAACAAAATAGAAAACGACGTTAGTACTAAGGCGGTTCCTCCCCCAAACTTAAACTACACAGTCCCTGTGTAAGCCTAAGGAAGGAACCTAAAATAAGAGAAATAAAATCTAAATGCAGTATATACAACGGTGTTAGGAACGAACCTCAATATATGTTGGTTGAGGGATCGAATTCTCCGTCGATGAAGAATGATGGGTACTCGTTGTCGGATGAAAGAACTGGGGGAGTCAGAATGTTGCGGCGCGGGCGCTTGGTTCAGCGACTTTTTCTTGCACGGCTCCTTTCCAGTACTTCTTCATATGAATCATTCCAATCTGGAGCAGCGGAACTAGTCCCAACATAGCCGATCAAACCCTTGAGTGTTGCTGTCAACTTTTGATTATGACGGAGAAGCTTATAGATCACCTTCTGCATACCCTTCACAGCGGAAGCCGTCTTTCT
>OVAU01002295.1:0-12798 GCA_900406315.1 Biscutella laevigata subsp. laevigata
CAATAGTAGACTAACAGAGAGGGGAAACACCCTGTTTGTTATTGACCAAGCGAACTGATCCAAGGAGATTTCCCATCTCATGCGAACTGAATGGGTTCATCATGCAAACTCTCTTTGTGATTCAGGATCATGCTCAAACATCATGTCTAAGGATGTGGTGAACGGGCTGGGAATGAGAACACTTAAGCCATGTGGATTGAGCTTCTAATTTGCAGACTCATCCAGAGCCAAACCTGATGGCATATGGGAGAACGCACCAGTCATACTTGGGGGATGCGTGATCCCAATAGACTTCTATGTCTTGGATATGGAGCGTCAGTTGAGTAATGCACTCCTCCTTGGGCGACCTTTTCTGGCGAGTGTAGGTGCTGTTTTTGATCTGCCAAGGAACAGAATTATGTTCACCTACATCTCCAGAAACTTCTTTTTCACACCTATACCAGACAAGGAACCTCGTAATGCATTGTCCTCTATTGATATTGTGGAAAATTCTTGCAGTCCTATTTCAGGTGAGACAGAACCAGTTCGAAAGAAGAAAACAAAGGAGAGGAAAGAAGAAGAAGAGGGATACCAAGACAGGTATGGACACTGATCAGATCACTGGAGTTGAGACAGCAAGAAATTCCTCTGAGACCATTGACAAGAGGGATACCAAGACAGGTATGGACGGGGACATCACCAAGCCTGAACCTCCAGCAGAAAAGAAGAAGAGGAAAACTAGGAGGGGGAAGAAAAAGAAAAAGGAGACAGCTCATGTTCAGACATAAGAGATTTTGTGTGAAAAACCCAGCTCTGACAAATCTGAAGGCATTGAGGAGACAACATACCTAGACAACCTCCCACCCGCCCCTGCTGCAGCAAAACATAAACACCGACGACGGAAGAGAGCACAAACCACTATAATCAGGGAAGCCAATGGAGGTATTGTCTAGAGGTCTTGTTGTTAAACTGACTCCATACCTTGTGATGGGGACAACATTGAGTACAAAGTGTGGAGCACAAGCAAGGCAAAACCATTCCACAAGGTCATTGGCATGCTGAGACCACAATGAAAGGAAAAAGGGGAAGAGGGCCTTCAAATCCTTATGAATTGATTCATCTCCTTTCGCCTGCCTGACCTTGTACCTGTTGATGCCTCTACACCATTTGAATCTGTTCCATCGGTCGAACAAGGAGTTCAGATCACTTTACCTGCATTAGCCACTCCATGATTGGTGAAAATCCGCCAGGCTCGCGACGTTAAACAAGCGCTCTTGGGAGGCACCCTACATGTACTTCACTTATATTTGGATTCAGATCCACTTTTTTTACAGGTACTTGTGTTTTGTAATATTATAGGTCAACTTTCGAGACATCTCTTCTGGTACGAGCCTCCGTTCGACCGAACTTCCTTTAGTTCAATCGAACCTCTTTTCTGGAAATGCAGAGTTCGATCGAACTACTTCAAGTTTGATCGAACACGAAATGCGAGGATGCAGAATTCGACCAAACCTTTGGGTTTCGATCAAACCGCTTCCCAGATCAATCACCAGATGATGCTCATAGCTACAAGACTACATCTCTATCAGGAACACGATATCCTTTTTAATTTTGGTTTTTGCTAATAATACTGCTGACAATTCGTGCTTTCAAGTTCTTTTTCGCACTAGGACAGTGTGAAACAAGTCTTGGGGAGTGTGCCTCAGTCCACGACTACTGTGGTGAATCCTGATTTAGCACTTACTAACTCTTGCATGACTATGTAATTATGACATTCTCTAATGATGACTAACCCCATTGTGAAGGGTCTAACTGCATAGTATCATTACAACTTCTTGTTGTTCAGTACAGGAAAACTGAGGAACCACATGACCAAACTTCCTCCCAGAAAACCAAGGCTTGGTAGAGCTTTGTTGGATATGAGGCTGACTCTTCATTATGACTTAACTTGATTTTTAAATTTTCTAGTCAGGAGTTTGATATCAGGAAAGAGAAGTAGATACGCTCAGGATTTGTTCCACCTTTTTCCACTCTTTATGATCCTTAGTCGCTGAACTCACCTTTAGTTTGGTAACATTCCCTGAACCGACACCTCTTTTCTAGCCCCAGATGTCTATCTTTTTGCTGTCATTAGGAGCTCATTCATGTGTAAAAACTATAGAGAGAGTTTGAGTTAATTTGGTCCAGCTGCTGCTTAGAAAGTTGGAATCTTAGGTGTCTAGATTAAAATCATGATCTGATTGCAATGTTTGTGTGTTCTTCCTCTTGACTTAGGAAAGTATAGCATTGGTTGGGTTTATAGATTCGATGTTGGGTATTTTGAACTCGGATCCGATTACTAAATTGACTGTTGTTTGAAAAATCGTTTGGAAACCTTGCATTCGGAAAGGGAAGTGTTTGATCGGACCTTTTTCCCGAGAATGCATTGTTCAATCGAACTAAATCGGTTCGATCGAACCCTCCTCGTTCGAGAAAAAAAACAAAAAATCTAAGTTTATTGCTATTTACTTTTGATGAAAAGAGAAGGAAGGGAAAAAGGGTAGAAACGATTTAAGTAGACATTGCTATTTTGTTGATAACCATTTCGGACTAATTCAAGTTCGGGTAGGAGATTCCTGCTACTAGTAGCATGTTAGGTCAAGATCCTCACTTACTCGCTCTCTCTCATGATTTTTCATATTGGCATGACTCTTTTTGGACATTCTCTTCATTATGTACCCCAAACACATCAACCTCACCATCATACAGCCTCCTTGCAACTGAACCCATGCTCATGCTCTCTTTAATGAATGTATTGAGTTAGCTGATTTGAATGCACAATCTATTCAGGTGGAGGTTCAGAGTATGGACAGGCTTGAGAGGTCATCGTGGGGAATTAGGCATAATGTGCTAACACTTCTAGTTTGTGTATGATTAACAGGTTTTTTTAGACGATGGATGGCTGAGGAGAATAGAGGTCCTACAACTTCCCTTTTCTTATACATGTCTTTACTTGAGGACAAGCAAATGTTCAATTCTGGGGGGAGTTGATATGTCATGATTTATGTGGTTCCAATCCCATCTTTTAGTGATATTCTGAACCACTTTACGAGTTATTAATGTGTTTTTGGAGATACTTTGTCTCCTTTCGGGGTTTCACGGGTCTGGAGAGGAAATTCGAAGATAGAAGAGTTCTGGGAAGCTTTTGAAGAAGTTCTGGAAAGTATGTTCCGTCTGGAAAGCAGTTCGATGGAACACCTAATAGGTTCGATCGAACCTCCACTCCGAGCTAGATCCATTGGGCCTGATCCGCAGAGAACGAAGCCCAAAAAGGAACCGATACCAAGTTCGATCGAACCTCACTGAGTTCGATCGAACCTTATCCAAAGGCGAATATCGTTCAGGATGAAGCGAGGAAATCGGGATTCGTATAAAGCGATCAAAATGGTTCGATCGAACCCCATGGTGTTTTATCGAACTCCGGAACCGACCTTACCCAGATTTTCCTGATTCGNTCGGGATTCGTATAAAGCGATCAAAATGGTTCGATCGAACCCCATGGTGTTTGATCGAACTCCGAAACCGACCTTACCCAGATTTTCCTGATTCGAAGCCCAAGCCCACCTGTACCCTGAAGACTATAAAAGCACCAGAGAGACACCAGTTTCAGCACGCTTTTTCCTTTACTTTTTCTAGTTTATTGTTTTCTTCTCTTAGGGTTTTTGTCATTGATTTGCTAGGGGAGATAGATTTAGAATTGACAACTGATTTATGCTTTTAACTATGCCTTTTTTATTGCTATGATTATGTCTGAGTAGATCATTAGATCGGACCTAGGGTTGCACAAAAGGGCCTGCTAGGGTTCCTGTTCAGATTAGGTTTAGAGAAAAGACAAGTTAAACCTTTTAGAAGCCGATCTCTAACCTTGTTTCAATCTGACAAATTGAATCCAAGGTTTAGTATGATTCAAGTCTGACAAACACTAATTGAATCACCCAGATTTGCATCTAAAGGATTCCCAAGGATCCTCTCCTAATTACTGTTTTGAAGCCTGACTTGACCTAACAAATCAAGCCTAGGCTATGGTAGATCTGAGCCTGACAAGCACCAAATCAGATCACCCAAACCAGTAATTAGAAGAGTCTGGATTTGATCAATCGAACCTGAGAACTACGATCGATCAGCCCCAGCAAAGCAGACCGAATTTGATTCAATACTGGCTATTGCTCTTCCTGAGCGTTGAGTGACTAACGCGAGGTGTTCATAAGAGTTAGTCTAGAATCTAATTTGTGTTCTGTGGATCCCCAATTCTTTTCTCAATCACATACTTGAACTGTTCTCGCCAAAAACCCTTTTATAACCTTAGGTTTGATTGCTTGCTTATCTGATATTTTCCCCCGTTGCTTTATTTATTCCTTCATCATTTCACCATTGTCTGCTAAATCAACCTTTCTTTTTGTCTTAGCCATTGCTCAGTCTTTCATGTCTCTTTGTGTTAGTATTTAGTCTATGTGGATTCGATCCCTAAGTACTACAGTTGACCGTCTGTGCACTTGCAGATAATTAGTTGTTTAGAGTAAAACCTGAGTGACATCACATAACTACTCGTCTCATCATCCAAAACAAAATCTCAAGCTGCTATTATTGAACTGTGCCAAGTCTATCCTCAATACTAGCTAATTTTGCTCTCCTACATTCAATTAGACGAGGGTGGAACATGATCATGGAAACACGAAGAATTCACTTGGTTCGGTAAGAAGGGAATTACAATTGCTAAAGAGAAGGTTCCACTCATGGCATGGAAGGCGATTGTAACATGGTTTCTCTCGCAGAGTGAAGGGGTTATAGTAAAACTGGGAGAGACCAAGAGCATCTAAGGAATCCAACATTGAACATCCATTCGAACCCCAATAATGCACCTAAGTCTACCTAAATCCTACTAATTCTCTATTGAACTTTTCACCATTTTTTTTCTTCTTTCTACCTTAAGGGATTCTTTTCCTTTTCTTTTTTTTAGCTAGTTCCATCTTTTTCTTTCTACTTCAAGGCTATCTTTCTCTTTTCTTCTTTCTTTTTCATTGTTTCATTTTCTTTTCTTTCTTTTTCTTTCATAGCCTTATTCTAGACTTAGGAGCTTAATTCTTTATTGCTTCTTTTCTTTTCTATACTTAGAATCTAGCAAGCTTTCTTCTTTCTTTCTTTCTTTCCTATCCTTTAAGGTAACTATTTTCTTTCCTTTGGTGATCCTTGTTTCCCTTTTATTTTCCCTTTTCTTTCCTTTCTTTTCAAGTATTCGAAGATCCAAACTCATCATCATAGGCCTAATTCTACCCTTAACCATAATCCATCAAGACCTAGAATTAATCAAGTTCATTTCCTTCATTCCAACCCTTGAATCCACCTATGCTACCCAAAAATAGTAGATGTTCTTATGGCGCTCTCAATGCTTTCAAGTTTTTACAAAACCACAATCACTTAATTATAGAACAAGGAGAGCTCACATATTGTTTCGGTTAGGGGGGCAAAAAGGGTTGAGAGGACATCATTCTTAAGATGATAATAACCGAATTGAGCCTTTTGTGTTTCAGTCTGAGGGGCTCAAATTCGTCCTTGGAAATCAGAAAGACCATTAAAACATAAGTGAGACCAAGATCATGTTAATTGAAAGTCCAAATTAAACTCAAATAATATTGAAGGCAATCAAAGACTAGCAAGATTCAAAGACTATGGACTTAGCTTTTTAAACAACAAGGTCAATTGCATATGAACTTCAAGACTTTTCGAGACTACTTGAGCCAAAATCGATGATCTAGAGTGAAGGTTGCTAAATCCTTTCTTGAAAACATGTTCATGAATGCAACCTACATGAGACTCAATCCTAGTCTAAATGCAATGCAATCCAAAATGTAAAACCCGAATGAAAACACAAAACTTTTTGGGTTTTTGAAAAAAAAATTTCTGAAAAATCATACCTATCTACAATGCATATGAGACTCAAAAATAAAAACAAAACAACAAACGACAATCAGCACAAAGGTGGTTTCTCCTCCAAACTTAAAGTACACAGTCTATGTGTAAGTCCAAGAAAGGAGAAGAAACCGAAAATAAAGAAAGGAAAACAGAAAATGAAAATGCATATGTACAAAGGTGCAAGAGAGGATCTCAATAGTAGTGAGCGTTCGGATCGAACTTGTCGTCCGAGTCAGGTTCTTGCTCTGGTTTATCTAAACCATACATATATGCGTTCAAAGCCTCCATGGGGTATGGACCAGAAGGATTATATAGGGTCGATCGATGTGACTTCCTGATTAGGCAGGAGGAAAAATGCCTTCCGGTCATAAAAGGTTGCGAACTTATAGATGTATTGACCCTGGGATTGTCCTGCTAAGAAACCCGAGCTCATCAAGTAATGAAGGTTCATGAAGGCGAGAGGCACCGTGATATCTCCGTAGATGATTGCGTTATTGTCCATGAACAAAGTGGTCAGAAGTCCCCCGATGAGGATCTGAGCTGGGGCATTGGGCCTGGCGATGATCTTTTTCCTGACGGTTTCCAGCGTATTGCAGAAAAGTTTGATCACACTCGGTTTACAGCTCCCTGGGGAACGAAAAAGATTGGGGATCTTCATAAGGTCACAAAGGTAAGGAACTACTCCTAGCATCAGAAATTGAAGCTCATCGAGGCTAACGTTGTCGGTTTTCTTCCTTGCGGAAAAGGTGTTCGCTATCAACTTGTGAAGGTAACACACAGCTGGATGACGGATGTTGGAACTCTTTGAGTGTCCTACTCGGAAATCGCCTCTGGCGATGTATTTCCAAAAACCGTTGACCTCGACCTCATCCGCAGCTCCAAAGTCGCCTTCTCCATCAACAGGGAAATCATAAAGATAGGCGAGGCGCTCTAATGCGATGTAGTGGGCAGTTCCAGTGCAGTCTTGATATATGAGATACCCAATCTCAGAGCCTCCATCAGTGGTGTATTTATCCAGGAAATGGAACTTAAAGGTTGCAAGATACATGCATGTCGACTTTACACAAGGCGAGCCTCCCATATCGATAAATCCTGTTACACGCATGTTCCTATCTATGCGCATAGCATCCTCATATATACCAAGGCGGCGCAGCGTGTGCGGAGAACCGACAGTAGTTCCGACAAACTCATTTTCCAGACACAGCTCATAAAGCGCGTTAGGATTGTTCGCTCTCTACGTGGGATACGCAATATTAGTTCATGAATGTGAATCCCACTCGAGCGTGTGATCCTATCTTCTTGAGAGTTGCGTTGGTTGCTTGATTCCCTCCCACAGAGTTCATTTCCCTTATCCTTCGAAGTTGACTTCCGGTTTGACATTGAGAATGCTTTGTAGTTGGAAGAGAGAAATGAAGAAATCTACTCTAGAAACTAGAAGAAACTGAAATCCAAGCAAATGTTTGCAAAAAAATTGGTAAAAGTTTTTGAAAAAGCTTGAGTTCTATAGAGAAAATGAGGAATGGTGTTATGGTTTTCGTAGGGAAGGAAAGAGGAAGAGATGAGGTGTTTTTTGTGGCTTAAAATGAGTGAAAAACAAAACCAAAATCGCATAAAACCGGAAGAAAACTGAAGAAATCGAATTCTATTAAACCGAGATCGGTTAGGGTTGACCGATCCACTTGGTCGATCCACTCTTTCTCCTGCTTTTACGTTCTGGATCGGCCAAATATGCTCGATCCTATTGGCCGATCTGCTGGATTGTGTTGATATCAGCAAGCTTGATCGATCTTGTTGCCCGATCCAGCTCAAATTCTCCTGAAATTCNTGGATTGTGTTGATATCAGCAAGCTTGATTGATCTTGTTGCCCGATCCAGCTCAAATTCTCCTGAAATTCTCCTTCTAAAACCCGGAAAACCTGAAACAAGCCAAAATACTCACAATAAAGTGATGTGTGTCCATAAACATGGTAGACCACCAAAAACCTGCTTGAAGGATCTTCGAAATCGTCTTAAATGTGGTAAAATGACCGCCGTGTGTAGATCCATGACACTGCATCAAAGTTCCTTCGATCTCTTCATCGGCTACACACTTCTTATAGAGACCATCCTTACAAAGTGTGTAACGATACGGTTCATCCCAATAAAACCTCTTTGAGCGGTACATAAATTGTTTCTTCTGGTATCCATCCAGGTTTGGTGGTTCAATCATTCATGCAAGAAAGTTCACTATATCCGCATACCATGGTTCTTTCTCACGGGCAGTAGACACAGCTCCTATATCACAAAGCTTATCTTGCATGTTCTCCAAATGATCGAAAAAGTCTACTCCCATTAACTGCTCCTCAAGTAGAGAGTCATCTATAGGAATATCATCGTCTACTCTCATCCTGGAAAGATGATCTGCTACTCCATTCTCTATTCCTTTCTTATCTTTGATCTCTAGATCGAATTCCTGGAGTAACAAGATCCACCTCAACAATTTGGGCTCGGTGTATTTCTTAGACATCAAATGCCTTAATGCAGCATGATCTATGTAAACTATGATCTTTGATCCTACCAAATAAGATCTGAACTTTTCAAAAGCAAACACTATTGTCAATAGTTCTTTCTCACTCATTGCCAAGATGATGTAGGCTTGGACAACAAGGAAACCAAGACCGAGCAAGTGGAGGCCTCTCTCAACATTCCTACTGGTCCAATCACACGCTCTCAAGCTCAAAGGCTAGCCAACACATTGATGAAGACTTGAGAGGATATGGAGACATGCTACCATCTTATGAAGAATGAGGAAGACTCGGACGTTTACCACTTCTTCGCATCATTCTCAAACGCCTAAGCCAATCTTTCTAATTGAGGTCTTAGGGGTACTCTTCTCCCATTGAGGTTTTTCCCACTGGGTTTACTCATTGAGAGTTTAATGAGGCTCATTGCACTAGACTTCAAGCCGGAGATTGCACCAAGGGACTTTTGAACGGTCCTATGACCGTTAGAGAGACGGTCCTTGGTTCTACCCTTTTTAGTCTTTTGCTTATTTTTCCCCTTTAGGGTTTCTTTCTATTTTGACTAAAGACTATAAAAGATTGTAAGCCGCTTTTAGCAAATGTTAACTTTCAATCTTTTAAAAGAACGAGTATTTACTCTTGTGGAAGTTCAAAGCTAAATATGTGTAATATTCTTTAGTGTTCTTGGTGTGTCATATCCAAGGATTTCTCGTTCCTTTCTCTCAAATCTCTTTCTTCTCCAAATTCCTCGAATCCAAGCATCCAACGCATCCATCGGCAACCGGCTATCGGCAACAACTCCGTCCGTCAAAACCCCAACCAAGTCCCACGGCCTAACTTTGAACTTTTCAAGATCTGCTCTGAAAGTTCCTCATCATTTCCATAAAGGCTAGGGCTTGCAAAAGATTGGGACATTTGGTGACTTTTAGGTCGGAGAAACTCCCCGAGTTTTTCCATGTACGGCCGCATGACGTAGCCACGACCGTACTCAGTGGCCCTTCTTCAACTTCGCCGACTGTTTCACCTCCAATCTCAAATCTCTCTTGACTACATCTCATCTTCTTCTTCAAAAACCACACATGCCAAGTTTCAACCTCACCGGAAACGTCCAGGCCGTGAAAGTAGAAATCACGTGGCCTTGTACGGCCGGCGGAGCCGTACCCGGCTGTTCCAAACAATCTCATTTCAGATCTCACAGCCTAAACTCCTTTTCCCTAAACCCTGACTCTACTGTTTTACTTATTTTGCTCTGTTATTAAGGTCTACTAAGTTTCAACTTGTTTTGCTCGCATAGTTTGGTGGAAGACGCCCACTGACCACCACTTCTCCGTCTGGCTTTAAGGCACATCGATTGGTCAAGCGTTCGATTGTGCAACTGGGAACACGCCAGGTGGTATCAGAGCCTCTGACCAAGTCACCTCCGCCAAGATCAGGAGGTGTTCTTTACCTTTCTCAAAAAGCTTTCATCTTTGCATGCTTAGGGTTCATTTTAACCTAGATCTGAAGAGAAGAACTAAAAATCTTGTGTTTTGCCTTTGACTAAATCATGTTTAAGTTGAAATTGGATTGTTTAAGTGTTCTAGAGTTATCTGGTTTAAGTTTGAGCCTAAAACTTGCAACTTTACTTAAAAATGAACAGACTACTTTTTGAACAGAAATTTTAAATTTTTGCAAACGCTTTAGTGTTTCTTTGGACTGATTAGCAGCTGTCTTTTGTTTGGCTTTGTCTCAGGTGAGAGAAATCCTTACCAAAGATAGAAAGACGTTACCTTTTGGGACCACACATTCGTACGACGTCCTTGCACTCCCATTCTCTCACCCAATCATATACCACGAGTAAGATTAAAAGAGACAACTGTCTCTGGCAAAAGGAACAAGGGCAAAAGAGTCATAGAGGCNCAGGTGAGAGAAATCCTTACCAAAGATAGAAAGACGTTACCTTTTGGGACCACACATTCGTACGACGTCCTTGCACTCCCATTCTCTCACCCAATCATATACCACGAGTAAGATTAAAAGAGACAACTGTCTCTGGCAAAAGGAACAAGGGCAAAAGAGTCATAGAGGCAAGAGGGGTACGAGACAAAGTTGCCACGGACACCTCTAGTGGTCCCCAACGTTCGATCCTTGCTTAAACTCTCCAAGACGCTCCTCAAGCGTGTCCACCACGGCACCTCATTCATATCACACACGTGCCTCTCAAGGCAACAAAGCACGCTCAGCTTCACCACTTAGAGCTGCTCCACCGCAACCTGTTCAGAGAGCCAATCCTCTGGCTCCTCCGCAAGAAGCAATGGCCGAGCCTCCGACCATTCCTCCACCACCGCCTAACCTTGCAACTAGTATCATTAGGCTATTAAATGAGAGGTTTGATGAGCTCAGAAGGGAGCTACAACCTCTTGTCCCCGCGCAAGAACTGCCACCACAAGTTGCTCCACCGTCGCCTCAACGGCCGAGAGTTGGAGATTTTTAGCTAGATGAAGAGGACGACTTCTATCCTCAACGAATGCGACCTTGGAGACAACCAAGAGGTCCATTCCCTAGACAGCAACCTGAACGGGATCACATCATGAGACTTTATGATGGTNCGGGATCACATCATGAGACGTTATGATGGTGAAGACCCCTATGGACCTTAAGACGTTCGAAGAGAGCAACGGAGACCTCCCAGACCCAACCAAGCGTTCCAAAGATATCATGAGGAAGATGATGATCTCTCTGATCACCCTAGCCAAGCTTCTCAAAGGCCTTATCACCGTGATCCAAGGCAAGAGCGAATTGAAGGCTTCAAGATCAAGATACCTCATTTCCATGGTAAGAATGATCTGAATGCTTATTTGGAGTGGGAGAAGAAGATCGAGTTTTTCTTTGATTGTAGATGGTATTCTGAAGCCAACAAGATAAGAATGGCAGCCACAGAGTTTCATGATTATGCTTTGAGTTGGTGGGATCAGTTGGTAACCTCAAGAAGACGCAATGGAGAGCAACCAATTGATATTGGGTTGATTTGAAGGCGGCCATGAGGAGGAGATTTGTGCCAAGTCACCATCACCGTGACCTTCTCCAAAGGCTTAGGAGACTTACACAAGGTTCTAAGTGTGTTGAAGACTATTTCCAAGAGATGGAAATGCTTATCCTAAGGGTTGATCTTAGGGAGGACCGTGAAGCGACTATGGCTCGTTTACTTGCCGGCCTCCACCGGGAATTTCAAGACCATTTGGAGCTTCATCACTATGTGGAGCTGGAGGAGATGCTACACAAGGCTGTGATGAATGAGCAACAACTCAAAAGGAAAGGAAAGTCACCATTCAAGTTCAACTATCAAAGAGATTTAAAGCCTTCCAACGCTAAGGAGGGAATCCACCAAAGAAGCCTTTCACTCCTACTGTCCATGAAGGTGCCAAGGAGACACCTAATGCTTTCAAATACAAAGGAATTGCTAATCCAACCAGAGCTCGTGATGTCAAGTGCTTCAAGTGCCAAGGCCGTGGCCACTATGCCAACGAATGAACCAATAAGCGTGTGAGGATACTCCTTGATGATGGAGAGTACATGTCCAAAGATGAGGCACCTGTGCAAGAGGAGGAAGATGGGAACTCACATGAGGAGTGGGAAGAAGAAGCTGCTCATGGAGAGCTATTAGTTACAAGGAGAGCGTTGAAGTTGTTTCCTAAGTACTCGGATGAAGAACAAAGAGACAACTAGTTCCACACAAGATGATTGGTGAACAAGAAGGTGTGCAACCTTATTATTGATGGAGGAAGCTGCACCAACGTGGCTAGCACCACCATGGTGAAGAAAATTTGGTTGGAAATGAAGAAACATTCGAGGCCATACAAATTGCATTGGTTAGAACGCCGAATGAGAATTAAAGGTGTCTCATCAAGTCAAAGTGCCCATTGCCATTAACTACAAAAAAACCTCCATTGATAGCACTCCACCATAGCACAAAATGCCTAAATGCTATCGTAGACAGTTTTCAGATTTTTCAGTCGTCTGTTATAGCACCAAAAATATGCTATTCTAAAATTTCACTTAAAATCAACTTAAATTGTGTTTAATCCAACTAGCATTTGCTAATTACTCCTTATATCATCAAATTTGTTCAATTAGATTGTTAATTAAGTTCACGAAACTAAAACATTAAAAACGAAGTTTTTTATAGCACTCCACGACAGCACGAATTTAAGAACTGCGATTGTAGATGTTTGTAGATTTTCGATATTATATAATAGCACGAAAAACACACTGTGTTAGAGTTTTCCAACACTTAGAAAAAAAATTTACAAAATTTTTCACGAACAACACTTACAATTTTTTCACAAATTTTTTCCAATTCCCTCTATTGGGGTTTATGGATTAGATGAGG
>OVAU01002296.1:2262-12795 GCA_900406315.1 Biscutella laevigata subsp. laevigata
CCGAAATTGCTTTTCGTCTTGCTTGATTTTGCTCTAATCCTTTCACTCCGCGAGATAAACCATATTACAATTAACCTTCATGTCATGAGAGGAACTATCTTTTTCGCATAGAAGTCCCCTTTCTACCGAACCGATTGAAACTTTTGTAAATTAATTTTATCATGTTTCACTCTTACTTAATTGAATATAGGAAAGCATGATAAGTTTAGTTAGATGAATTGCCTTGGCTTGGTAATAGCAGCAGATGGTAATATTGCTTGAATGATAAGACGAGTAGTTATGCTAAGCTGAAAAAGCTCTCATTGATGACTTCACTTTGTTAAGTTCTTGTTTTTCAAACCTCAACCTTTAGCTTTGATTTTGTTTTGCTTGTGAGCAAGCAAATGATAAGTTTGGGGGAGTTGATAGGTTGTGTTTTAACGATTTTAATGATCCGTGTTGTTGCACTTTGTATTATATTACGATGCATTTGGAGTTGTTTAGTTCGCATTTGCATGTTATTTGCGATTTCAGGTGCAAGGATGAAGTTGTTCAAGAAATGGATCAAAAAGAGGAAAATGGAGCATAACGCCCAAGTGATCAAAACTCAGGATGAACACCGGTCACCAGTACCGGTGACTTTAACCGGAATACAAAGAGAAGGACGTGTGGTGATTGATACCGGTCACCCACACCGGTATCAAGACCATAATGCAAAGGACAAAAATAAACAGGAGGAAGATACCGGTCGGGATTCACCGGGGCACTGGCCGATATAAAGCCTAGAACCAGAGACGGATGAACCATACCGGTCACCTATACCGGTGGGAATGACCGATACACATCCTCCACGTAGAGCAAACCGAGTTATTTAGGTTTTATTTTTGGCTCACTATATAAACGAAGTCAAGCAAACTAAAACCCTAGTTCGTTCTAGCTAGTTAGTTTGATAGTTTTTCAGTTTCCAGAGTTCTTCTTTTAATTTTTCAGTCTTTTTTAGATCTGCTTTCTTTATAAGATTATGTACTTCTGATTTTGAATTCTATTGCAATTATCTTCTTTGATTCTTGTTTTCAATTATTTTACTGCTTTGGATCTGTGTTTCTTTTCTACTTTTCCTCTCAAACCATGTCTAGAAACTTTCAAAGTGTTCTAGGCATGATTTGTGAGTAGTTTACATAGCTATGGATTAGGGTTAGAAAGTGGTAGAACTCGATTGCTAGAATGGTTTAGGACTGATTAGAATAACTATCTTCAATTTATTCATGAACTTAATGCTAGATTAGGCTCGCGAACCTGAACTAGATCTTAGGAATATTTCTGTCTGGAAATGTGTTTGATCTAGTTCTTGATTAAGTGAATAAGTTGTTTATGGATCCTATTCAAGGGATTGTTCTAGGACCATAGATTGATTATCATGGAATTGTGTTAATTGCCTTCTGTTCTTGCTTTCTTTCAAGGGATTGTTTAGATTGCGTGAATATGAAAGGGTATCACTACGAGAGTGGGTTAATCTACATTAGAAATTCCTAGACATAAGATAACCATAATTGCGTGAATTGAACCATTATCTAGCATGAAAATGAACTGCCCAATTCGATTTTCCCTGGTCCATACGCTTGTTTATTTATGGATTTATTATATCTTCTTTATGTTGACTTCTTGGTTGACTCTTATTTAAGTGCTTATGTGTTTTAGATAGGATTGTTAGTGACAGACAAACTCATATTGATTCCAACCTAAACATAGTTAGATTGCGCCCCACAAAGGTCTAGTAATCTAGCACCCTCCGAGATTAGTTCGACAACCATACTTACCACTATATCTACATCGATAGGCTTAGATAACCTAAAAAACCTACTTATCAATGCCTCGTGCTCATACACCTAAAAACAACATAAAGGGAAAAATCTTGAGATAAAAAATTCACGTGGTTCGATCGAACTCTATGACGCTCAATTGAACTTAAATTGCGGAATGGTAAGGTTCGATCGAACTCGTAATGGTTCGATCTAACTCTGCAGTAAAAAGTAAAACCAAAAGTCTTAAACGAAACTTCAGTCCTAATCTCTTAGGCTAGCACGTTTAGTCCGCAACAACGACGCCAAAAGCTTGATGTCACTCATGTTTTACCCTATACAACTAATATTTGCAAGTGCACAGACGGTCACTATAGTACTTAGGGATCAAATCCAAAGAGACTAAAGACTAACACAAAGAGAAGGCAAGACTGAGAAATGACTAAAACAAAGATGAGAGTTGATTGATTGATCGTAGCACGCAATGGTGAAGTGATGAAAACAGTAAACAAAACAATAAGTATAAAGAAAGATAAGCAAGCAATCAAACCAAGGGTTTCTAGAAAGGTTTTTGGCGAGAACCGTTCATTTTATGACTGAGAAAAGAACTTTAGGATCTATGAACACAACCTAGATTCATGGACTTACTAAAAAAACACCCGATGTTTTCACGTACGCAGGGCGCGATATATAATCAATTACGCAATCTAACCTATGTCTCTTTTACCTAACATCTGAAAATAGGTTCACCCTTGGGTGTCCGGTGTGAACCTACGCCTAACCAATATCTTTCAGGTACTAGAAACGTCACAAATGCTAGCCCCAAGAACCTAGAAATCCCAATCGTCCAATCAAATTGTTATCCCCATCGAAGTAGGCGGACCCGGTTAAGCGAGGTGCAGTAAAGGTTTACTGGGGCTGATCGTTCTTGCTTTTTAGGCTAGATTGATCAAATCCATACTCACTTATCTACTGAATTGGGAGATCCGATTAATGTTTGTCAAACTTGGATCGTTCCAAACCTACACCCGATTTGTCAGGTAAAATCCAGGTTACAAGTCAGCCTCTAAGTGAGGATCCTTGAGGGTCCCTTAGCTGCTGATTTGGGTGATTCAATTAATGTTTTGCAAACTTGAATCACCCTAAGCCTTAGATCCAACTTTTCAGATCGAATCCAGGCTACAAATCAGCCTCTAAGCGTCCTTCTCTATCTTTTCCCTAAACCTAATATGAGCATGAACCCTAGCTTCCCTTCTAATTGTAAACCCTAGATTCAATTTATGAAACTACTCATACATGAAAGCAATCAAACAAGGCATAGTTGAAAACATAAAAAAGTACTAAATAAGAAATGATATGAGGGTTCAAGATACATAATTGTCAGATCAGATATATCTCCCTAAGCAAAATCAAATCAATGTCTTTAAAACCTAATTGCATTAAAAAAAAAATCCTAAGGAAAATCGTGACAAAATTTGTGTCTCTCTGGTGCTTATATATAGGTCTTGTGACGTCATCAGGGTGCAAGTGGGTTTGGGCTTCAAAATCCAACTTTTTGGGAAGTCGGCTTTGAGGTTCGATCAAACTCAAGTGATGTTCGATCGAATTGTCTTCGTCTTCGTCACTGAAACCCTATATTCTCGCTCATGTTCGAACGACTTGGTCTTGAATGAGGTTCGATCGAATTGGGTGGAGTTCGATCAAACTGAGCCTCACTTCCTTCTAGAATCGTCCCTTCGCGAATCTGACCCAACGGTCTTGCTCGGAGTAAGGGTTCGATCGAACCTAGATGAAGTTCGACGAAACTGAAGCTTGGATGGTAATGACTTCTTATGTCTTCCGTGCAAAAACGCCCAAAACGCTTCATTTTCTCTATAACGCTCTTCAGACCTGTGAAATCCTGAAATGAGACGAAAAAGCTCCAAAAGCACGTTAATAACTCATAAGGGGTACAAAATCCCATCAAAAGATGAGACTTAAACTGCTATAAATAGGACATATCAGTGGCGGAGTATAATATATATCAATGCGACCTCTGATTCAATTTGGGCTTATTAAACGGGTAGGATCCATACACTCTATCTCATTATGGAATGATTTGTGGATCCCAACCAAATGCACGAGGTCCGGACGGAGCAATGGTTCACATCTCTACGCTTCGCTCTGAGTTAATCATTTGATCAATACAAGGACTCGTACGTGGAATTTACCAATAATGTCAGCAATTTTGGATCAAGAGGAAGTCGCTGCAATACAAGGAATAACATCTTTTATGGGCTATAAACCAGATGTAGACATATGACACTTACAAAATCCAAAAAATGCACGGTGAAATCGGGATACGAAGCTTATCGGAAGTTCCTGAACCTGCAACAGAACAAAAGGTTGGACCCTTTGGTCAACATCTTATTCGCCTTCGTATGGAAATTGCAATGTCTGCAAAAATTGAAACACTTTTTATGGCAAGCGTTGACGGGAAGTATCTCGACCAGCTCCCAACTACGGACCAGAAGAATGATGTGTGATGATAGATGTCAGGTGTGTGGGGTTGAAACAGATTACATCAACCACGTCTTATTTCAATGCCCACCAGCTCGCCATACGTGGGTTTGGCGAATGTACCGATGAACCCAAGGGGTATCATGAACGATTCGTTCTTTTATAACACGGACTACTTGTTCTGGAGGATCCCCAAAGAGTTTGATGTGAGCATTTTTCTGTGGCTTTGCTGGTATATATGGAAGTCGAAGAACGACAAACTGTTATCAAACCAAATCCTCAGTAAATCTTTGCCCAAGTGTCTACTTATGCGGATGCCTGACGGACCACCCATGAGAAGTCAGTAGACACTATATCAGAGAATGCCACACGATCCAAAAAGATAAAACTTGTTTCCTTTACTTTACCAAAAAGAAAAAAATGAATGCAACTATATTCCATTTTACGTTTTAGAATCGACACATATGCAATGACCACGCCACCACTTTTAAATCAAAACTTTATATATTTTTTTGTTGTTGTTGAAATGTAAAATATATTAACAACAAAAAAAGATGGTTTATATAAGGATTAGGTGACCTGAACCTTATACAAGACCAAATAAAAAGAAAGAATAGAGAAGCAAAGAATGAGGTATAATTTGCCAAGATAAGCAAAGATAGAAGTGGAGAAAGGGAAGGGAGCCCTGGGGGGAAGCGGGGGACTATGTGACACCTTAATCAGGAAAACCCAGTGAGATAAAATCTGATTAAGAAAAAGAGCACTACTATAACATAAGCCCTATGCTGCCAGAAAATCTGGTAGAGGACCAGACCTGGAGAAAGTCTATCCTTGCGGACCTGCCTCAAAGAGAGAATTCTCTGTCGAATAAGAGAGGAGATCTTCCTGGCCAGCTGAGTGGGGGGGGGGATAGAGGGACCGTTGTGAAGCCTGGAGTTCATCTCTTGTCAAATGAAGTAGATGGCATCCGAAGTGGAGCGACCTGAGGAGAGTCTAGGGAGGAGATCACTCCAGCTCGTGGAGAAGACGCTCCCTGGCAGAGTCGTAGCAAGCAGAGACCAAACCTACAAAGAATAAGAGCGAGCAAAGAAAAGGTGATCTCGGGTCTCATCACAAGGGCAACCAAAGGTGCAGAGAGAGGAAACACAGGTTGATCAAGCCGATGTGCGAATGGCAGTGGCAAGTCTGTCCCGAGCAGCCAACCAAGAGATGAAGGCATGCTTAGGGATAGCTCCACAGAACCAAATGGCAGGACGCCATGCCACAAGAGTGCTCGGAAGGCGGATGGAAACCCGAATGTGCTTAGCACTGAACTGTTGACCAAACTGTTGATGGGATTGCTTCCAAAGAAGGATGTCGGTGGATGGCCTAGCTGAAGCTGAGAGAGAAATTAGAGCATCTTCAATTTGACGGAGGATCGGAGATCGCTGAGAAGACTGAGTCACATACAACCGAGGACGAGCGAGAACAATCTAAATGGAAGATCTGAGAGGGATACACAAGACAATAGCACCACCTTTTCCAGTAAGGAGATGCAAAAAAACCCAAAATCAGGTCAATGATCATACCCAAAACTATCAAAACTTTATATTTTTACTATGGTTTATGTAGTAAAAAAACTATCAAAACTTTATATTTTTATTATAGTTTATCGTAACCCTCGATTATGTTGCCACTTTCTACTTACAATTTAAGCTTCCTTATTATTTCTACTTTTATTTTCTTTGCCAATCAAACTTTCTCAAGAACTTACTGAAGATTTAAGGCCGAAGTTAAGGCTCATTACCACAGTCTACACCAACTTAGTCTTACAATCTTAAACTAGTTTTTTTTTCCGTAAAGATTTTAATAAAATCAAGATGAAATAGGTTTTGTAAATACAGAGAACAATTAAGCGACTAACATAAGTCGGTGAAAACATACTTTTCTGAAAAAAAATTAAAACAAAGTTGACAGAGAAAAGCTTCTTTCAGAAACTAAAAACAACAACACACAAAATAAAAACTAACAATATCATTTTTTGGATCGTTCAATATTCCTACTTAAACCGATTTTAGCAGACGCCCTAAAGAAAAATCTTTTTCATCCAATGTGTTATCTTAAACTCTTGTCTAGTTTCTCTCTCTTCGAAGTTTTCTTTTCTCTCTCTAAATAACCTTCAATCAATCACTAAATTCCAATCTTAGTTTTTCCCTCTTCAGTGACTTCTTCGTCGTCATTGTGAGGGATAAAACTTGTAAATATCGGTTGATTTTTTTTTTTGCAAATGAAATTTGTACGGTGTTGTTCGGTGATCGGAAAAGGCTTGAGGTCGTTTTTGTTTTGCTTCTTCGATGTCGATTGTTGATTAAGTCTTGTTGCTCTGTGCCGAGCCTTCTCGCAGATGGCGAAGGTGATGCAGAGTGCAAAGTTTTGCCAATTTTGTCTCATGGCCTTTTAGATCTGTTAAGTCTGATGGCTTGTGAAGGTGTTGTGTGGTGGCCTCATCGGGAGGTTTGTTGGTGTCAGATCTCGCACAATCGAGTCGGGTTTATCTCAGCCTATTTCAGTAGAATATTTTCAATGAAATGAAAGTACATAAATATTTATTTGACTAAGTCATAATGGTCAAATATTGCTTTTATTTCATGGTTTAATTCTATAGTTAATGCATTTGGTCAAATATTACTATTAATCTATTTTTCAATTGTAGAATTAATATATTTGGTCAAATCTTGGAATTAAGTTATGAATTAATTCATGATTAATGGTTAAGGGATAAAATTGAATAATGAAGATTATAAAAGAAAGAATAAACAGGTAAAGAGAGAGGTCTTAAAGACATAAGGAGGAGAAAAAGCAGAAATATTTGCTTTGTTGATGTATTGTCATATTTTTACAATTCACTTTCTACATTCACGAAAATCATGTCCTCAAGAAGTTTGAATATATATATTTGATTCGGCTTAACATTTTATACAGTGAGAAGTTTTGATCCCTATTCATTGTTATTGTGATTGAAATATGTCAAATTATGCATCCACAAGGTCTTTGTTGAAACGGTTCGTCGAAGTTGGAGACCGGTAAGTGGCCTGCGTAGGAGTCTTAGATTCTTCTTGTTGGATGTGTTTTCTGATCCAGTCTGATATGAAGCTTTGTGTCGACGTGGATCAAATCGGATGAGATTCCTCATCTATCGTAGTTCGTCTCCGGTGATCCTTCGGCGAAAGTTTCAGCATATTCCATGTGTCATGGATGTTCCAACGCGTGGCAGAGGGATGTTCCTTTTTGATGATGTCATGTGGTGTAGCTATGACGCAAAATAAAGGCACGTCCCTCATCGTTGTGGTGTGGAGTCTTTTATTTTCTACACATGGATTTACGTGTTGGACCTATGTGGGCCATGTGCTTGGGTTTATCACAATCACGTGTTCTTTTGTTTTGTTGTCTTTATTAGGTTCAGATTGCTTAGTTTTTTGTTTTAATAGTTTGTCAATTTATTGCCTTAGTTCATGGTAACTTTTTTGGTTATATATTCCACGTTATTATTCTGTTCCGATTTAGATCGGTTTTACGAGATATAGTGGATGTTAGGTTTTACGAAATATTGCAACTCATTCCAAGGCCATTAATATTGAGAATGAATCTCCCAATTTCAGTATGGGGACATGATGTATTGTATGATGCAACTCTGGTCTAGATACAACCAAGCGCAAAAATGAATTTCCCCCATTTGCATTAANGTGTTAGGTTTGACATGTGTAAGATCAGACTGTCTTTCTCCGGTTTTCGGGTTTTAGTTGAAACCTCTTTAAAAAGGTTGTTGTCTTTTATCTTTGAGCAGTTTATCTCCGTCTACGAACAGTATATCTTTGCCTTTGAGCAAGTCTCCTTATGGGACATTGATTAATTAATATAATATGGTTGACAAAAAAACTCTAATCTAAATTAGAAAAAAACACATTAAAATTTTAAATAACTTATATTTACACCAGGAACTTTATAAAATAGCAAAAAAACTTATATACAATTGAAGAAAATAAAATATAACAGTGTAAATACTTTTCACACGGTCATGAATGAGACATGAACCTTTATATTCGTTTCCAAAGAAAATCTTTGATGTTAAAGAAATATCATTATTCATCAACAAACTCAACACATGTCAATGATGTGTCATCTTTTGTGTTAACACTTTATAAGTGTCATTTGTAGTAACATTAATCTCTCTTTGTTGTCAACACCTAGATAGTGAGGTGTCTTTTTTCCTTAGCTTTGATCAACTATAAATAGGTGTTGTATCCTTTATAATAGGAGATCTCTCATTTCCATTAAGTATCAATCACTTACAACATCAAACATCAATCAAAAGCTTTCTTATCATTCTCATATAATAGGAGATCTCTCATTTCCATTAAGTATTTCAACATATATATACTATATAAGCACAAATATATATATATATATATATATATTATATTGTTTTAGTTTATAACACATAACACAACCCCAGCCAATGATCGAACACTCTTGGAGATCTATAGCTTAGCGGCCGCCGGATCTAAACGACCTCAAAGCCACAACTCTCAAATCCTGTATCAGCATGCCATGAAACTTGTCAGACCATGTAATAAACTCAAAATATAAGGAATAGTCGAGAGAGATGGAGGAGAATGTGAGTTTAGGTCGGAGAAGGAGATTTTAGGTCGTCGGGTCCAATTGTACGGCCTAGCCGACCGTGCAATGAGAAGGAGGTTTCGACTTGTTCGACCAAAACGTTGGGAACTCTGGATATGACTCGATGGAATCTCCTCTAATATGAAATGATTAGGAACAGCTTAGAGAGATCTCAGTTTGGGGGAGAAACTGTCAGAGAAACTCAATGAGGGTGACGATGTACGACGTGTACGGCCACGGTCGGCCGTACTTGGTGACTTGAGTGATTTTCCCACGACCAAACCTTCAGAAAGCTGGAATCTTGCTCGATGGATCTTCGTTTTTATGGAAATGATGAGGGATAGTCAGAGCAGAACTTCGAAAACAGGAGAAACGGTCGATGGACTTGGAATCACCCCATAAGGGCTTGCCGGGTGATCGAGAAACTTCAACAACTGGCTATGGAATACGACTTTGGCCGGAATGAGGAACACGATGGCTTTGAGCTTTGAGAATTTGTGAAAAGGGGAGGAAAAGAAGGGTTTTGGATATTACACACCAAAACCTAAGGAATATGATACATCCTTAAGAACTTTCAAGAGAAATACTCGAATGAATAATGATGAAAGTTAAGTTGCCAAAGGCGGCTTGCAATCCTTTAAATAGTCTAACTTGAAAAGGAAAGAACCCTAAAGAGAAACAAGTGAAAAGACTAAAAGGGTAAGACCAAGGGAGCGTCTCTCCAACGGTCATAAGACCATTTAAAGTTGGCGCCTTGGCTCGGTGTTTCAAATGAAGTCTAGTGCAATGGGCCTCATTAAACCTTGAAGGGGAAAACCACATGAGAAAAAACCCCAACGAAGGAAGAGTACCCCTAAGACTCATTTGATTAACTCAAGGACTTGGAGAGGTTGAGAGGAAGCTTCGGATGGTCGTGTCTTCCTCCTTCTCCAAGTGATGGCAGTGGGTTTCTAGCTCTTCCAAGACCTCCATGATGGCTATAGATAGCCTCTTAGCTTGTGCTCGAGTGACTGGTCCAGTGGGAGCTTCGAGTGTTGATCCTTGGGGCTTGGTCTCCTTGGCTAGCCGTGTATCAACACGTCATTAGCACGAGTGACTATGACGTTTCCCGATCCCGATCCCGACGTTTCCTGATCCTAACATTTTTCCAATCCCGACGTTTCTCGATCCCAACATTTCACCGGTCCCGACATTTCCCGGTCCCGATATTTCCCGGTCCCGACATTTCATGGTCCCGACAATTTTCGATCTCGACGGCTCATTTTTTCCGTTCAAAATTCATATATCCTTTTTAAAGGTAATATTTAAGTAATGTTTAAATTTCTCAAATTTATTTAAATTCATATATTTTATTTTAAGAATATGTTAAATCTTGAGATAAATGATAGAGATGCATGTGGTAATGCAAAGATTATAACGGGTTATGATAAAATATGTTTTGTCAATGCAAAGGGGAATAAAATGTGAAATAAGTAATGCTCTATTTTCCCCTAAATCTTGTAAAAATTTATTGATTTTTAGAGAAAATCGTATGAATGGATATCACATTGAAAAAAGATTAAAAATGGCATTGAATATCTTTGTATTACATCAGAAAAGA
>OVAU01002297.1:454-12795 GCA_900406315.1 Biscutella laevigata subsp. laevigata
TTTTTTTTTTTTTTTAATAACAAACATCGTATTAGTTTTTCTTGTTTGAGAAATTTATCATTTCAATATTGCAATATAATTTTGCATTAGTGATTTTTCTTTTTTTTGCAGAATTAGTAAAAGTAATAATAGAATAGAAATAGAATGAAATCCTAATACCAGTGTATAATAAAAAAAACATAAGTCTACATTTATTTGATTTTTTTAAATTCGAATTCTCTTAAATCAAATGTATTCCCCAAGTGTTATCAGACGTGGAAGAGTGTTCCGGTTAGAGTCACTACGATGACAAAGATAGTCAGCTGAATCTTAGAAGCAAAAATAAGGTTCGTCAAGAGCTCTTATAACACAGAGCATCTTTACCAAATTAAGTTCGAACATTTTGTTATAATCTGTGAAATCGAATGATTGGCTTACCTGCAACACCCGAGTTGTTCTTTGCACCCAGAGAGATTTGAGAATCGGTTGAGTTAGTAGATGGTGGAGAAACAGAGGAAGCCCCTGAGGAGCAAACAGATGTATTGCCTGGAATGCTACAAAGCTGAGGCAATTGCATAGCGAGGGTTTGATTGATGGGAAAAGCAGAGGATAAAGTAGAATTGTTGTTGATGAAAACACAGAGACAGGTCGGTTCTTGGTTGTATATCTGAGCCAGGCTGTTGCAACATGGCTGAGCTGGGAGCTGGACAAATCCCTGCACGAATGGACCACATGGAGCCAAGGCTAGCAAGAGGACTCGGACCTTGAGAGAGACCTTGTTTGAGAAAGACTGGAGCCAATGAGATTAAGACAGTTAATAAGAGAATTGAGGATGCCATTATACTGGGTCGTGACAATTACTTGGAGACAAAGTTTCTTCTTCTTTCTTTGTACGTTTTGTAACAGTGGAGATTGCTAGGGTTTATGGAATATGGGTATTTAAGGTTGGACTCAATGGAATTATTGTGCAACTGATATTTAAACTGAGACTGAAAAAAGGACAAGTTTTTTTTATCATGCATAATGTGTTCTTCTGTGTCTTGTTTGCTTAAAAAGTATGAATCTGTACTGTTAAAAAAGTTGACTGCTTATTTTTATTTAGAATACTAAATATTGTTGATGAGTGGATAACTATTCTGTATTTAGGCAAGAAAACGTGCTCTAAGACGTGCATAGCAAACATACAAGATTAGCATACTATTTCCTTACAACATCGAAAAAGTTCCAAATTTGGAACCTGGGTTTTTCATTCATGATGACACCATTGTGTCTTTGAAATCACCTTGCAAAAGAAATAGAATCTCTTCTTCCAAGTTTTGACGACTCTCTTATGCGAGCGATCATAACAAGCAAGGATCAGGAATGGAGGCACCGAAGCTGGAATCTTTCAGGCAGGGAAGCATGTTTGAAGGATCCTTCAGGCGAAGTAGTATGTTCGATGGTTCATTTCGACAAAGCTTAAGAGATAGGCTTATCCCACAACAGACCAGAGGCTATTCATGTCTCGTTGATGACACAACTCCCGTCCGTTGCTGCTCCTACAAGTTACATTGACATACAATCCCTCCTTTTTCTGGCAACTTTATTGGCCAACTATTTCAAAACCCTTATATCCAAATTGATGCATCTTGAAATTTTAATCCTCAAATGCTATAGGTAATTGTTTGCAGGTACTTCTCGGACAAGATCATTGGGTTTGTGAAGAACTCACAAGATGTTTTGGTTACGGCATGGGAGAATGGAACAACTGACCCGAGGAGAATCATATCCTCGGCGAAGATGGGTTTGGCTCTGACACTTATCTCTATCCTCATATTTGTTAAGGTTCCAGGATTAGAGCTCCACACCCACTATCTCTGGGCCATTCTCACAGTAGTTGTTGTCTTCGAGTTCACCGTGGGTAAATGCTTCAAACATCAAACCAAATTTGAGCCGCAAAGAAAACATTCTATAAAACGTCTTCTCTTCTTCTTAAAACTGCAGGAGCCACCTTTAGCAAAGGATGTAACCGGGGACTAGGAACACTGTCTGCAGGAGGCTTGGCGCTTGGTATGGCTTGGTTATCCGTAAAGTTTGGAGATTGGGCAGAGGTTTTCAATGCTATTAGCATCTTCGTTGTGGGTATATATATATCGCTCATCTGGTCTTATACTACAGCTAACACCTTTGAATCCTTTCTGATTTCGCCTGCTCTTGTATCAGCCTTTTCTGCAACTTATGCAAAGTTATATCCAACGATGAAGCCATATGAATACGGATTTCGAGTGTTCTTGCTGACCTATTGCTACGTAACAGTGTCGGGATACAACACAGGGGAATTCATGGAAACAGCTGTCTCGAGGTTCCTTCTAATAGTACTTGGTGGCTGCGTTGGCATCACTGTGAACACTTGCATTTATCCCATATGGGCTGGGGAAGATCTCCATAACTTGGTTGCCAAGAACTTTGTGGATGTCGCCACTTCTTTGGAAGGTTATTACCCTTTCTCTCTCTCTGAATTTGGTTGAAAAGGTTAGTCTGAATCTTGTACAATCTAATCCAGAGAAAATGTTGCTTGTGCAGGTTGCGTGAATGGATATCTCGATTGTGTAGCATATGATACGATCCCATCGAGGATTCTGGTCTATGAAGCTGTCACGGACGATCCAATGTACAGTGGTTACAGATCAGCCGTTCAATCTACAAGCAAAGAAGAGACTCTGGTATGGTTATTCTCACTCATCAAACACATAAGGAACATCAACAACATTATCAAAAGACCAAGTTAAGTTCAGATTCTCACATGTTTCTTCTTCCTGTTGTTGGTGTGATTGTGAAGATGGGGTTTGCTACATGGGAGCCACCACACGGTCCGTACAAATCCTTTAGATATCCATGGGCCTTGTATGTGAAAGTAAGTGGTGCGTTGAGGCATTGTGCCTTCATGGTCATGGCATTACATGGCTGCATTCTCTCTGAGATTCAGGTACTTCAGATTGTTCCTTCTCTTTCAATCTCAAGTCAGAAACTGCAGATTATAGACAAGAGTATTATACACTGTTTGAAACGCAGGCTCCAGAGGATAAAAGAATAGTCTTTCGGAACGAGCTTCAAAGGGTTGGAGTGGAAGGAGCAAAAGTGCTCAGATGCATTGGGGAAAAGCTGAAGAAGATGGAGAAACTAAGCCTTATAGAAGACATTCTTTACGAGATTCACCAAGCAGCCGAGGCACTTCAGAGCAAAATCGACAAGAAATCGTACCTTCTGGTGAAGGCTGACAATTGGGAAATCGGGAATCGGCCAAGAGATTTGAGTGATGAAAAAAAAATCTCGAATCTGGACGAGGATCTGAGTCGGATCCTGGCTCATGAATCCCGTAGCGAAATCACGCTTCGTCCACCCACGAATTGGGATGCTGTTACGACAACTAAGAACTTGAACTCAGGGACGATCAGTCACCAGCAATCAAGGACGATGATACAGAAACAGCCGTCGTGGCCTAGTCGGATCTCGGTGACGCCGGGAAGTATGTTACAGACACAGGATGCGACGAAGATGTACGAGAGCGCGAGTGCTATGTCTCTAGCTACGTTTGCTTCGCTATTGATTGAATTCGTCGCGCGTCTAGAGAACCTCGTGAATGCCTACGATCAGCTGAGTGAAAAAGCCAATTTCAAAGAGTCTGAGGCTTGAGTGAAGAGAACTCCGAAAATGTCATTCGACTGTAAAGTTTGTACTTTTAATACAGTTACTTTCTTCAACTGATTAACAACAGAATGTATAAAAATCTAACCACCCTCCGGTTTGAAATAACACTCGGTTTGGTTCATATTTTTTTACCCTTGTATTTTAAAGAAAATTGCAATTTAACCCGAAGATTTCAGTGATAGGTTTGAGGTCCCAACAAGTCAAACGAACTCGGTAATATCAATTCGAGCCGAGATTACGGAGAACACAGTCCCGTGTTTAAACCCTCCGACAAGCTCTCCGGCAGAGAATTACTTCGCCCTTTACACTCGCGGTAGCCATGTACGGTGGAGGTGGGTTTCTCGTTCATCATTTTCCTCTCTTTTGGAACATTCTTGATTTCTCGTTCAAGTTTGATTTTTTCCGTGGTGGGTTTTACAGATGAAGTGTCAGCTATTGTGGTTGATTTGGGTTCGCACACTTGCAAAGCTGGTTACGCCGGCGAAGATGCTCCCAAGGCTGTTTTTCCTTCCGTAAGCTCACTTCTTTCTACTCCACTCGCTCCCTTTTAGGATACTTAGGGTTTTTCCTCCCTACTTAATGTTTTGATTCGAGCACTTGACTTCGCTATAAGCTTCATGGAGTTAGTGTAGATATTTTCCTAAGTCCATGGTATCTTCAGACATGAATTTACTCCTAGTTATTTTTTTTCCTTATGTGTTCATAAGGTTGTTGGGGTAGTAGAAGGCATAGAGGCAATGGATGTAGATTCGAATATCAATAATGCCGAGTCTGAAAAAGAAAGGGGAAAACGCAAGCTCTATGTTGGATCTCAAGCCTTGAATTACCGCCGGGATCATATGGAGGTTTGCTTTTGTCTTTGATTAATGCTGAATTTGTAAATTGGTTTGTGAAGTTACAGATTGCATTTCCTCTCGCCAGATACTGTCACCAATCAAAGATGGCATAGTTTCTGATTGGGATTTGGTGGACAATATATGGGAGCATGCTTTCAGGTAATTGTGTAAAAGGCATTGCTATTTTCTCCATATTGTTGTTAGATTTCATCTGTAAAAACTAATCTCTCTTTCAAGGAGTTGTCTGATGATTGATCCTAAGGAGCACCCTATGCTGCTAGCTGAGCCTCCCTTAAACACTCAACAACAGAGAGAGAAGTCCGATCTACTTGCTTTGAAATATCCTTATTATCTATGCCGAGTCATCTTGGTGGAGTTGTTACTGATATTCTCAGTCTTTTGCTTGACAGGGCGTCAGAGCTGATGTTTGAAAAATACAAAGTTCCAGCATTGTTTATGGCCAAGAATCCTGTATCTTCCCTATACCTTGAGTCGTTGGTCTTAAGTTTATCACAGTTTCTGACATGAAGACTCTGTTTAGTTGATCCTGCCCGCTCTTTTCTAACCCGATGTCTAACATCCATATGAATTTGGCATTTTTGGTGCTAGGTACTCACGTCTTTTGCTACTGGGCGTGCTACTTCTTTGGTTGTTGACTGGTAATACTTTTGTGCTATAAAAACTATTAAAATTTCTCTAGGATGTAGGAGCTAATAATGATGCACTTCTCTCCTAAACATATTGAAAGTTGACCTTGTTTCTGTTTGATGTGATTAATCTCACAACCTGAGAAGCACTGATGGCATTTTTGACACCATAATTTATTATGTTACAGCGGCGGAGGATCCACAACTATTGCACCGGTGCATGATGGTTATGTTCTTCAGAAGGTATTTGTATTACTCAGTTTTATAAGAATTCAGGCTTTGATTTTCTGCTGCAGTGAAAGTTTCCATCTCTCGTTTCCAAAGTGTCATCTGTAGCTGCTATAAATTATTAAATTCTCATCTATGTGAATTTTGACCAGTTTTCTTTTACAGCAGTAATGTATATTGTATACTGATTTCTTATTCTCCTATTGATGACCATACTTTAATTTGCAGGCTGTTATATCATCTTCAATTGCAGGGGAATTTCTAACGGACTGCTTACTGAAAAGTTTGGAGAGTAAAGGAATTAAAGTAAGTTAAACAGTTTCTATTTTATCTTTTGAGCCAATATACCTGAGTTTTTCTGGTCATTTCTTTTGCAGATAAGACCTAGATACTCTTTCAAGAGAAAGGAAATACGAGCAGGGGAATTCCAGGTGCATATGAGGATCAGTGAATGATAATCTACTATTTGCTTATTATTTATTGAGCAAGGTTTTTTAAATTTGATTTTGTATTCATGTCATAGTAGATGTGATCTTATTACTGGGGAAGGACTAAGGAGACAGAACCATTGTAGGATTGGCTCTTTTCAATTAGGATAGTTGACACTAGCAAATTGGTTAAAGCTAATTCTTATCGTTGGAGTGTAATAGTCTCTTATTTCCTCCCTTTGAATCTTCGCAGGTTGAAGATGTAGGTCTTCCTGACACCACGGAAAGCTACAAACTCTTCTGCCAGGTGTGTAATATTATGACAGCGTTTGAAAAATTATTTTCTTCTATATCTTGGGTGTTTCTTCTCAACAGAGGATGATAGTGAGTGATATCAAGGATTCTATTTGTCGAGTTCCTGATACTCCATATGATGGTATCGTATTCTCCTCTGTCTTTCACTGGTTTGATAAATTTGTTTTTCTTCAAAATTTTGAGTGATTTTAGAGTTGAATGTTAAATATCTTTTCTCTTTCAGTGTTCATTGATCATGTAGCCTTTTTTTTTAACTGATGTTATGCTTTTATCTGCAGATAAATCATATTCAAATATCCCAACTACGTCGTACGAGCTTCCTGATGGCCAGTAAGCTACAATTGCTTTTTCTTACCGCTATTATGAACTTGTTAGTTGTTTATGCTAAAATTTAACTTCTTAGTTGGATCTGAGTCGTTGAAGCCATTGACATATAAGATTTAAAGAGTCGGCATTGTTTTTAGAAACCTGCCTGGAATCTAATGTGATAACTGAGAATGAAGTTGGGTAAAGAAAAGTGATATTAATGTGATGTGATATCAGCTTCGTTGAAGATGATAAGCTGAACCATTACATTTTTAGTCTTTCTCAATATATTATTAACCACGTTTACTGCAGGACGCTCGAGATTGGTGCTGATAGGTTTAAAGTTCCTGATGTAATGTTCAACCCGTCCATAGTTCAGGTACAAAACTCTGTGCCATTTAATCAGTTCTTCAGAAGATTCTGAAGGCATTTTGTTTCTTCTATCGAGCTAGTTTAAGCCTCAAATTAAGTTATTTTCTAGAAGTGACTTTCTGTGTTTATTGCAATTTGCCAGACAATTCCTGGAATGGAGAAGTATGCAGACATGATTCCTTCCATTCGTGGGTTACCACACATGGTATATGCATAGTCTTTAATCAGTACAAAGCTTTCTTCTTTTTACTTGTATAACTCCACTCTCCTTTTTTTTTACATCTACAGGTCATGGAGAGCATCAACAAATGTGATGTGGATATCCGGAGAGAGTTGTATAGTAGCGTACTGGTAAAATAACAACCAATTTCAACTCTTAAATCCCTAGTTAAATTGGTGAAACTATATACAAAGAATCCCTCAAGTTTTCTTGGATGTGTATGATATTCGTACTTTTCTTCTCGCATTATGGCAGCTTGCTGGTGGCACATCATCAATGCAACAATTGAAAGAACGTCTTGAAAAGGACTTGGTAGAAGTAATGTGTCCTCCCTCTTTCCCTTTTTAAGCTTTCTCTGTTTTTATGATGGTGGTAAAAATCGCTCACTGGCCACTATCTTCGTTTCAGGAGTCTCCTCACTCGGCCCGAGTTAAAGTGTTGGCAAGTGGTAACACAACCGAAAGAAGATTCAGGTTGGATATAATGTCCACTCCTTCCTCTTTTGAGACCTCAAAATATAATGCTTGGAGCAACACAAATGTTATGTATATGCAGTGTATGGATAGGAGGCAGTATATTGGCATCGCTAGGCTCATTTCAACAGATGTGGTTCTCCAAATCTGAGTACGTTTCTGTTCGGTTCTTCCATTGATTACAGCATCGCAAAGTAACTATTTTTCGTTTCTCTCCTGATACTCGAGCTTCGTGTAAATGCTAGGTATGAGGAACATGGAGCTTCTTACATTCAGAGAAAATGCCCTTAGAGGAGCTTCAGGTTCTCTGACCTTGATTGGGAGAGAGCATAACTTCTTGTGTTATGAAAATTGTGAACCATTGGTGGTCAAAAAAGAGTGTGATAACTATGAATCATAAGACGAGATATAATATATATTAGATATGATATTAGTGATATTTGCAAGTCATGACTTATTATAAATTTCTCAGAAAAGAAGACAAATTGGTGTAACTTTTTTGTCACTACAGTTTTACGTGTCATGTCTCTATATCTGCATGCAGAATCCAATAGATGACACATTTTTAAATTATCCAATAAAACTCATACACGTGTCCTCGCAGTCTCTTCTCTCAAAATAACGTTATGTGAACGGCAAGAATCGCCGACGTGCGTTTGATTCCAATCCACACAAATTAAAAGGTCTCATATGTTGACAAAAAAAAAACAAAAAAAAAATGGTCTCATATATTTATTCTCTACTACGGCTTTTGATTTCGGTTTCATCGAGTTATTTGTTTTGCTGACAAGCGAACGCTTGGTTTGATAGAGATTTCGATTTATGGGTAATCTGAATTTCTGTGTTGGGGAAAGCATGCAGAGGATCGTCGACAATGCCCTTGCTATCACCAAAGAGTGAGTTACTCTCACTTTTCTATTCATGCATATCTGTCTGTACGCTTTAGGCATTTTGCGATATTCAAATGTATTGTTTCCTTGTTTGGATGTCAATCTGGTTGGTAGATTTGATTTTGTTTATGTTGAATGTGGATGATGACAATGCTGAGGCAGTGGTTTTATAGTGGAGCTAAGCTAAGTGTATATATCTTCCATGTTCTGATTTACATTATTCTTGCTCATAGTTACTGATTTGTGGATACAATTGGGATAAACATCTTTTAAGTATTATTCTGATTTAGTTTTACTGTTTCTTTGAGCAAAGTATCTAATTACTGTTCTTCAAGTAAGCTATTCTATTGAGTATTGACTTGAGTCCTGTAGTGATTGCATTGGTTCTCATAGTATCTGCGGATAGTTTTCGTTATTTGAAAAGCTGTGTTCGTTTGCTTTTTATGTTGGTTTTAGGATGTCTAAAAAAGCTTAAGCTAACTATGATTTTGGCTCATGTTTTGGTTTCTAGTGCAGGTCAGTGAAAACATTGACTTATGAGTCTTTGAACTACACTGCAAGATTCATAAATGGAGTTTCTGCACTTCTCTTGACCCTTTTACTGGGAAAGGCCTATGGTCTTGAAGGTCTTCATGGATGGGAGTTAAGGCCTACCTTACGTGGACCTCGTTTACCTCGGTGGATGCTTAAGTAAAAATCTGTGAACTCTCTAATACTTTGTGAACTCTCTAATACTTGTTTTTGGCTGCCTTATGACAGTAATGTTAATGCTTATTCTACGCTCTTTTGANGTTTTTGGCTACCTTATGACAGTAATGTTAATGCTTATTCTACGCTCTTTTGATTTCTACGGTTGCAGTGGAGTCTCTTCTTTCAACCAGTTCATTCACGAGCTCTCTGTGGATTCTGATGCTTCAAGCTTGGAGTATTCCTCTGGAGAAGATAGTGATGGCATGTCAACGCCTCCATCACCGTTGTCTCAAAGCTCACTTCGTTCTTGGGCTAGTCTTCCTGCAAATTACGAAAGCCATTGGACAGACTGGATAACGCTCATAGTCTGGTGGGTTTTACTACCTGTCCGGATCCTTCTATGGATACCGTTGTATCTTGTACGCCTTTTGGTTGGACAAAATTCAAGAATATCGCCTATGAGCCCAGGAAGGTACCAACATTCTTCTAGACCTTACTTTAGCAAAGCTACCCCAGGGAAAGAGCATCATGTCCCAAACCGAACTACTGATAAAAGACGTGGAGTCATTGAGGTTTGCGTGGATTGACATAGGTATTACTTTTGGTGTCCAAGAGTTTTCTCTCTCACACTCAGTGTTTTCTGTTTTTGCAGGATCTTCAGTTCAGTATCGAGATCTTTATAGAAGTAATATTTGATTTTTTTCACAAGGCGGCTCATCTTCTTCTTTCTCCATCAGAAACTTTGGGAATAGTTTTATCTTGGTTCTCTTCCTCCAAGCACACTTACAACCATAAAGGAAACTATGGCTACATTTCAGATGATGAAACCGTACAGACTGCCACTCTAGGAGATAACGGTTCATCTCTTACAGAAAGAACCACAACGGGCTTATATAATACAGATACTCGGACATGTCAAGATGTTATAACAGAGCTTGGGTCGGGAAAATGCATACCTTCGTATTTCATTGTTTGCTTATAACTTCTTCAGTCATTCCAACTATTTTCTCTTTAGAGTAAACTTCTCTGATGTTCTTGATAGGTATCCTTATGAAGCTATTCGTGTTGTCACATCTGATGGGTATGTTCTTCTCTTGGAAAGAATACCAAGGTATATTTTCCATCGTAGTTTGGTTTCATTAGACTTCCTTTAAGCTGTAGAGTCAATTTCTTCGAATGCCTTTTGCAGAAGAGATGCGAGGAAAGCTGTTTACTTGCAGCATGGTGTTTTGGATTCGTCAATGGGGTTAGTTTCTTGTTGGCTTATCACAAGTTTATCTGAGACTTTGGAATATTCTTTTGCTCTCTCGTTAATAATTTCATCTTTCAGATGGGTATCTAATGGAGTTGTTGGATCTCCTGCTTTTGCTGCTTATGACCAAGGTCCGTCCCCAAAAAATCCTTATTTCTTAAGTCACTTTATGATTTAGATGTAGCAAAGATTTTACCATCTGATATTCCATGACAGGCTATGATGTTTACCTAGGGAACTTACGCGGTTTAGTTTCAAGAGATCATGTAGACAAAAACATATCCTCGAAAGAGTGAGTAGTATAGACTAAACTGTTTCTTTGTAGATTTGATTTCTTCTATAGTTCTTTATTGATAGATCCTCTGCAGTTTCTGGAGTTACTCCATCAATGAGCATGGAACTGAGGATATCCCGGCGATAATAGAGAAGATTCACGAAATAAAAACTTCGGAACTGAAACTGTACCAGCCTAGTTTCGAAGTGGTAGTAAATGAGGAGCAACCTTATAAGCTCTGCCTTCTCTCTCACAGTCTAGGCGGGGCTGCAGTTCTGATGTATGTAGTCACCCGTAAAATCGAAGAGAAGCCACACAGACTCTCAAGACTAATCCTGCTTTCTCCTGCTGGGTTTCACAAAGACTCCATCTTGTGTTTCACTTTAATGGAGTACACATGCCTTCTCTTGAGTCCAGTACTACCTCGGATAGTTCCAGCTTTCTACATCCCTACAAGATTCTTCCGGATGCTTCTCAACAAGTTAGCTCGAGATTTCCATAACTATCCTGCTTTTGGTGGATTGGTTCAAACATTGATGAGTTTTGTACTTGGTGGAGATAGCTCGAATTGGATAGGAGTCATAGGTTTGCCTCACTTTAACATGAACGATATGCCGGTTATATCATTCCGTGTGGCTCATCATCTTTCTCAGATTAAACATAGTGGTAAGTTCAAAATGTTTGATTATGGTAGCTGTTCAGCTAATATGGAGGTTTACGGGTCTCCTGAACCGATTGATCTTGGAGAGTTTTATGGATTGATAGATGTGCCTGTGGATTTGGTAGCTGGGAAGAAAGATAAAGTGATTAGACCTTCAATGGTTAAGAAACATTACAGGATTATGAGAGATTCAGGTGTTGATGTTTCTTACAGTGAGTTTGAGTATGCTCATTTGGATTTTACATTTTCTCACCGTGAAGAGCTTTTGGCGTATGTGATGTCGCGTTTGCTGCTTGTGGAGCCGACGCAGACTCAGAAGGTTCGTAAGAAGGGGATGAAACTGAAGAAGAAAAAGGAAGCAGTCAAGTCTCATCTATGAACTGTAAAAACTAGACTTCTGTAGAGTTTCCGGACTCTTTTTTGTAATGTTTGTGGCTCATGAGAGATTAGCTTAGCAACAGTGTATATGAAGATAATGTAATAATATATAACTAGAAATACTTCAAAAATACAAACTCTAACAAAAAAAAAATATTCGAACGGATTTTACATATAAGGTATTTCGGATTCCATAAAATTCAATTAGAATTCAAGACTCGNGAAACTGAAGAAGAAAAAGGAAGCAGTCAAGTCTCATCTATGAACTGTAAAAACTAGACTTCTGTAGAGTTTCTGGACTCTTTTTTGTAATGTTTGTGGCTCATGAGAGATTAGCTTAGCAACAGTGTATATGAAGATAATGTAATAATATATAATTAGAAATACTTCAAAAATTCAAACTAACCAAAAAAAAATATTCGAACGGATTTTACAGTATTTCGGATTCCATAAAATTCAATTAGAATTCAAGACTCGAAGTAGTATTCAAAAATCTGAACTAAATCTAATATTTAATAAAATTTTATTATTTTGTAATATGTAACTAGAATTGTACCCGCGTATAAAGAACTATATTTTAAAAACTAAATGTATGATTAATAAATAATNTATTAAATGTTCAGATATTTGATGTAATATTTTGAATTTTATATTTATGGTTTAAATTTAGAAATATTTGCATTGCAACACACTTCTTTAAAAAAC
>OVAU01002298.1:0-12794 GCA_900406315.1 Biscutella laevigata subsp. laevigata
ATGGGAGAGCACCCCCTTCCCCCATTATTATATAGATTGTTGTAATAGATCAATGTTACAACTGGGAGTACATTTAATGGGTAGTCAATAAGTGTATAATGGGTAAAAAATTCATTTCAAATTTTTACTTTGGCAAATCTTTAATTTATACCATTTTGTCATCTAATTATCTCTGTTACATGTCAACACAATTTTTTTATTTCTATTACACATTACTTATTATCAATTTTTAATGTTTTTTTATACTATAATTTTCTAATTTTATTTTTTCTTTTTCTTTTTTTTTTTTTTTTTTTTTAAATAAANTTAAGCCTCTTTATTAATCTCGGCCCAACCGGCCCGATCCATACAAGGCCCACTACTAAGCCCAAAGAAAAGATTACAGGGAAAGGCCCAAGGCCCAAGGGAACCCTAAACCTAAACCACACCATCTTCTTCAACCTTCCGCCGCCGCCGCCTCCGAGAGTGAAGATCCGCCGCTGCGCCACTCCTCATCGCTACGAGCCACAGAGGCTGCCTAGGTAATCCACGGAGACCCGATCCGCTTTACCCCAAAGCATATCTCCGAGATCTTCACAACAAACAGTGGAACCGATAACGAAACAATCGCTTCAAACAAAACCGGACTCCATCTCTTCTCCGGAATCGGGACCCCTCCGGCCGGATTGAGCGGAGTCGAAGTCCCTCTGAAGAACCGAAACGTCACCGGTGGAGAACGACGAAACCCTAGATGTACACAAACCCCGCCGTCGCTTTTTAACTAGAACCCGACGGAAGACTCCATGCAGCGGATGCGGAGACAAGGGTCATCTCCGAAGTAGATCCACACTGTCGGCGACCTTAGAGGTGGAAGGCTTACCAGTTCGACGCGGGGACCTCCGCACGGCGGAGATCGGGAGAAACTGGCCGAATAGGCAGAGAACTGAGCCGAGCGCGACGCCGCTAGCGTAACACCTCTCCTCCGACTAGATCCGAGGCGATCTAATCGCTTTCGCAAGCAGAGGGTTCCGCCGTCGACATCGCTTAAGGGGGGCCGGAGAGGAGAGGGGAAGAACCGCGGTGCACGGCGGTAAGAACAAGCGGCGACGAGTCTGGTCTCCGCCTCTTCTCTCTCGCCAAAAGCTTCTAATTTTATTTTTTCGTATGAAACTCAGTGACCTAATATTTCTTTTTTCAATTTATAAACTTACTTGTTTTGTTTTTGTTTTATAATTGATTTATCTTTGTTAGGTCTTTTTTTTTTTTGTCAACGTTTATCTTTGTTAGGTCAAGATATGAGTATTTCATTTAAATTTTATATTTTTTTATTTCAACTTAAATCTAATAGAATTTATTTACAAAAGGTAAAATATAAATTTATTTAAGAGAGATTTACATCCTAGAACACTTTGATACTTTTAATTGCACTCTAGGATATATGTCATAGTGTTTGCACTCTAGAAATAATTCTCATATCTTCTTTTTATTTATGACCAAATTACCCTTACTTTTGATAACTAGAGCATAATTATTCTGTTTGGGATTTTGGTTAAAGGTTTGTCTTTTTTATTTTATTTTAGTTTCAACTTTTGGTTTATAGTTTAACCCAAAATCTCGGTGAGATGATTTTCTTGCTAAAATCCATTTCAATTTGACCATAATTCAACAGATCCACTTGTACCTAGATTGTAAATGTTTAAACACAATTCAACATATTTTTCCATTTGTAAACGGTAACCACAATTCAGCAAGCAGGTTTTCTTAAGTTCAATTTATAAAATGTAACCACAATTCATAGGGGATTTCAGAGTTCAATCTGTTTTCAAAAACTTAACACATTAAAATATATAACTCGTGGACAGTTGATTACCAGAGTGGAAACCTAACTCGTGGTCATACTTTAAGTTGATGAGTTAATGATTATTTTTTTTTGTCAACATGGTTATTTATGGTTCATATTTTAAAATATATAACCTGACTTAGTGGTTAGGTAAATATATTTCCAACAATAATGAAATTAATAGGCCTAATTTGGTGGTTAGATGTATTAACTCAATCAATTTACAATAACAATTATTGAAAGAAGTTAACAATGCAAATTGTAAATTCCAGAGACAGTAAATAAATAGTAAAATACATTACTATCATGTGGCTAAATCTCATAATCTCATTTAATACACAAATGTACGTGAATGGCAGTTAGAATGAAATGGTTATAAACATAAATGAGAGAAGTCAATTACAATTGGACACTAGTGTGAAATTGGTATGAATTAATGAAATCAGAGAAACAAAACATCATTTAAAATCAAGGCAATTAGTTAACACATGATGTCAAGTCTTTAAATCATCCAGTTTGATTAGTTTGGTTGTATTTAGTTGAGATAAGGGTAAAAAAGTAATAGTGGAATGTGTGTTAGGGTGAAATAAAACTTTAAAGTGTGTTAGAGTGCAAATAATACTATGGAAAGTGTTCTAGGATGCAAAATATTCTTTATTTTTATTTAATTTATTATTTAAATCTTATAAAAATAATAATAATGATTTTGTATATAATTAAGAGTGATTTTCACTCTAGGACAGTTTAATACCTTTTATTTCATCCTAGAACACACCATACTTTATTTTCATTCTAGAACTAGTTTTGTTATCATATTTTAAACTGTGACCATATTACCCTTTATTTAACTAAATAGAATCTCTAACTTCAGTTTTTGTTTTTGCCCTTGAACCAAATTCATTCCTCTTTTAATTTATTTGACTTCAAAAGCAACCAAATCTCTCACTATTCTCTGCTCTTTCTCTCGCATTTCTGGATTTCTTTTTCTTTTTGTGCTTAGCTTCCCAAGAACTTACAAGCAATGGATAAATTAGACATTAGTAGAAAAAACCAATCGATTGGAACTTTGTTCATTGATCGATTCTGTCTCTAGAACCATTGAATCTGATTCTATTGAAGAGGTATTGTTCTCCAATCTCCAGGTTTGTCTCCGACATCCTCAAAGATGAAGTTTCTGTTTGTTAATTTGAACAGTAAGTCAAATGAATTTGGGTAATATCGCAGTGCATAACTCGTGGTCTCTAGTTTCCGGATTCGAAGGTAACAACTCGTGATCACTGGAGCGCTGCTAGTAGATGGCCGGTAAGTATCTCCAAAAGAGAAATTTTTTTGGGATCAATTTTACCGAAAAATATGCTCTGCAATTCATATATGGGCATTGTTGCTATTATAATTGTTAACTTCCTGGTCAGACATTGAATCTAACTCTAAAGTATTCACTAACCACCAATACAATTAAACATAAGTTAAAGCGTTGTTGTTTCTCTTACTAGCAGTCAAGAGACAACCAAAGCGAGAGGTGATACATGTGCGTGTGGATTATAAAGAGCATGTGCAGCAGTCGAGAGGATACATGTGCGTGTGGAGCATATGCAACAGTCAAGGTGTGCAAAGGAATTCAAACTGACCAAGTAAGCGGACTTCAATAAGTTAACTTGTGTTTGGTTAAGCACAATTCAATAGAAGCGAATGAAGTTCAGTGAGAAAGTTCATCGAAGGCGCCAGATCCGGCGGAGGAAGAGAGAAATCTAAAGGAATGGAAGAGGAAGTTCAAATGTTTATGCATAATAGAGATTGTGTCAAGTGTTTACCACAATGATCCATGATTTTGTTGATTTTAATTCACTAGACATTGAGACCGTTCACATGCTACAACTTACAAATCAGTTTATGACCCAATTCATTGTGTCTTTTTGCATTCGAAACAAGATATTTCTTTTATAAATTTGAATTGGATGATACATATGTTGATGAACTAGAGATCATGCATTCATTTTCATCACTTTCCAGATGGTGCATGACTTGTTGTCCTTATCTAGTGTTTATACACTTCCTTCTACGATGTTACCAGCTTGTTGACTCATGATGTAACTTGTGGTCAATGTGATGAAGATGTAACTTGTGGTCAATGTGATGAAGATGTAACTTGTGTCAAATATCTATTGAATTGAATCGTGTAACTTGTGGTCAGAAATCTATTGACCCATCGATCAAGCCAAATCCTTAAAATTCTATGGACCTCCATCGATGACAGTCATCATTTGGTGCTCAGAAGAGAAAAAGAAGTGAACAGTTCCATCTTCATTAACCTGTCCGCGAATTTTCCCTCTCCTTCTCCAAGCTTTAGGTAAGGTAATCTTCATCCATCTCGGTAATTGACGTGAAGGGTTTATAGCTTGGACGATTAAGCTTCTCTCCCTATTTAGCTCTGACTGCCTATAAATCTTATTTGGGAGAAGGAGAGGTGCTTTCTCTGATCCAAGGTTGAGGTTCTGAAAACTTTTCCAAACGTCTAGTTCCATCACCAGAAAAGAAATAGAAGATGAGATGATTAGAAACTAAGAAGAAACTGACGAAATTAAGTCTTGTTCCATCTAGTTTGTTTGTTTTAGTTGAATGTCAATTTTGTAGATAGTACTTATTAGGAAGGGTAAAAAGGAAATTGGACTTATGAGAATTGCTCTGGAGTGAAAGGAATTATCAAAATGCTTTAGAATGCAATATTGAGTTTCAAAAGTGCTTTAGACTGCAAATCTTTCTATAATTAATCATTTACTTTTTATAGTGACATAAGATATAATATTGTTTAATTTTGAATTTATTTTATTAAGGCATTCATGAAATAATATTACAGAGATATTATTTATAAGAAAAATATTATAAATTATATTAAGAAAATATTATCTCGACTTGTTATTATATTGTTTAGAATTTATCTTGGAAAAACTTTAATCTAAATTTAAAATTTGTTATATTATCTTGAAAAAAAAATTCAAATCTCAATTTAAATTATGTATTTTTTTAATTTTATCTTTTCTTTGGTGCTCTTAAACTGACATTTTTTCAGTGGCATTTACTATAATTTTTATATTTCAAATTTTTTCAGTGACATTTACTATGATATATATTTGCGTGTTAGAATTATTTATTCTAGTTTTTCAAACAAAAGAAAATCAGAAACCGAATGATATGTTTTTTGTAAACCAAACCATAAAGAAGGATTGGACATTTTTATTTTTTATTTTGGTTATTCTAAAATAGATGTAGATATATAAGTTATTTTTCAATTTTAGTGAGGATATTTGATAAAGAATTAGTTTCAAAGTTGAAAGTACAAATAGGGTATTTTCCAAATTACTTAAAAACCATTATGACAATTGACAAGAGTTGAAAGATACAAAAGCTAAGTGGATTTAGATGGGCAGTTCAAAGTGCTAAGGATTTATGTTTGGACAAGATAATTTTTGCTTCTCAGGCGGGTGACTTGGTGAATGCAGTATTATCACCTCCCAGATGGCCGGCACTGAAGTTTCAGGTTACATCTTTTCTAAACTTAGTTGTGGGATTAAGTTGGTGGAAATTAGAGAAGGAAAACGCAAAATCAAATTCAGGAGCACAATCGATTGCTGCAAGTGCTCTCTCTGGGAACTTTTGGCAGTCATATATAGCTATGTTGGTTCTCCCTTTTGGCTTAGGGACTTGTTTGTTAATGAGAGTTTGGCGCCCTCTAATTGATTCTGTTGTTTTGACCTCTCTGTTTTGGCCTCTCTGTTTTGGCTTTTTAGTATAGATAATCTAAGGATAGGCCTTTTGGTGCTTGTTTGAACTACAGGTTTTCAG
The DNA here is from genome assembly GCA_900406315.1 of Biscutella laevigata subsp. laevigata. Lineage (NCBI taxonomy): Eukaryota > Viridiplantae > Streptophyta > Magnoliopsida > Brassicales > Brassicaceae > Biscutella > Biscutella laevigata. The sequence continues at coordinate 5,660 of OVAU01002298.1, forward strand.
ATAAATATATTTCATTAGATAAAAAAAAAAAAAAATACAAAAGCTAAAGACAAATCTTTACTCTGTTACATAAACTTGTAACTACACTGTTGACCAAAAAAAAAAAAAAAACTTGTAACTACACTAGGTCAAAATTAACATACGGTTTACAGATTTCATCTTAGTTTTGGTTTTGGAAAAGATTCAGTTTAAATCAAACAAGTCTCAAACAGATAAAGAGGTTGAAAAACTGAAACCCATAAGGCTTTAAATATATAGAGTTAGACAAAATCCTTAGGAATAGCCTCAACTTTAGCTCTAACTCTAGTTAACAACTCGAAAATTACCAAAGTGATGAATAACTAACCAGTCATTAGGGGTAAAACAAAGTTATTAAAAAGCAATTAACCCCACTGTGTCTGAAAACTAGTAGCCATTGGTGGGAATAGCTTCCATGTACTGTTTCTCCAAAACCTCCATCACTGTGTCTGCAATTCCACTTGCATATACACAAGATCCTTCACTAATCTGCACCACAGCAAATTTGAGAAAATTTCAAGTTGAGGGAGTTTAAAGAGGATTGATTACGAACATTTTCATTACCTTAGTGTTGAACAAGTAGCTGTAATGCTCACCGATCTGTCCTCCTGCAACATGGTGAAGATCGAGCCGAAGCTGATCAAGAACTTTGGTAGTAAACAACAAACAGTTGATCTTCTTCTTCTGGACAAGCTTGATGGTTACTTCATCATCAATTATGCGTACATCGACCTCAGTGACTTTGGATTTTCTCTTCAGCCAAGAACATCTCAGTGAATTGTTGTTGTTCTTGTTGAAGCAAGATTGGTCTACTTCACTCTGTGGTCTGTAATTCACAGTGACTTCTTCTTGTTCTTGATCTTCTTCTCCAGCAATTCTAGCTCTCTTCTTGCTCCTCAATTTACCAATTCTCTTCTTCTCCACAAGCATCTTAAACTCCTCTATTGTCCTCAACAGTTCTTTGATGTAATCGATTGCCTCTCCAACGATTGAAGCTCTATCATTCTACAGAGTTTTTAAGCCAAGAAAAAGCAAGAAAGGTCTCTTAGAGTCTCGTACACATGAACCATATCAACTCAAGCAAAAGGAAAGTCAAGTAAGAAAAGTAAACCTTTGTGGGATTTGGAATGAGGTTCTTTAAGTCAATGAAACGACCACTGAAGTGCACTCTTCTTTCACGTTCTGTAGGGAATGTTCTTGACTTTCCTGATCCTCTTCCTTTACGGGTGACTCCATTGTTAAACTCGAGAATCACATCGTCAAATCCACCATTATTGTTGTTGTTGTTTCCTTCTTCGTAGTACATCATATTCATTCCTCCATTTGCATCCATGTGAATCTGATCTTCAACTCCAAGTAGACAAGAGGCGTTTCTTTGTTGGTTCAGGTCTCGAGGCTGCAAAGGGAAATTGAGATGGAAGAGAGGGTCGTACATGACAGCAGCAGCAGAAGAAGAAGACATGATGTCGGAGAATGAGATTGATGAGTTAGGAAGCAAAGAAGATGGATGAGGAGGAGGCAATGAGCATCTAGGCAAGTGTAAGAGACTAAGCAAATCAGGAGTTGCTGCAGAGTTAGGACATAAATTGACGAAATCTTGATACCCATTATCCCAATTAGAGTGTTGCTGCTGCTGCTGCTGCTGATCATGAACAATCTGGTGAATCAAATTGATGTTGCTGTTGTGGAATTGATCACAAGGAGGAGGATTGATCTGAAAGTGCATAGGTGTTGAAGAAGCTTGAGGACAGTCTTGTGGGCTGAGATGGAATTCAGAAAGCTCTTCTACTTCAACACTGCAGTTGCTGTTGCTTGTACTTCCGGCGACAAGAATATGCGGCGGTGGCGGTGGTTGTGGTCCAGCTTGAGAGAAATCGCTTTCCACCGTAACTTCAGGCGGAATATTGGGGTCGAAACAACCAATCTCCTCGTAAATGCTTCCTCTTTCTTCTGCATTTTTTAACAAAACACTACTTTAATCTTCCATAAGCAAAAAAAAAAAAAGAAGCAACTTTCATGAGAAAAATTACAATAAAATTTGAAGGAAAAAAATTATGCGACCTTCCATGAAGATGGTTCGGGGTTCAACAACTCTAGATGATTCTTTAACACCTGAAAATCAAGAGTAAAACTTAACCATCTTAAAACTTGAAAAACCCCAGAAATTTGAACCTAATCTCAAACAAAATCGTTCTTTAAAGAGATGAAATCCGGTTTTTTAGATTAGGAGAAACGATTGCTCAACGAAAATGTCGTGGAATCCAAAATATCTACAGATTAGTACAGGGTTTGGGAATGAGTTTGAATACTAATCACAGAGGATTAATCGACAATAAACAGAAAGAAGATAGAGGAAGATGAAGATGAAGAATCATCGGAGTTCGAAAAGTTGAACCTCACAAAGATTAGTTCTTCTTGATGAAATTCCAGGGGAATACGAAATATCATAAACAAGTCTCTCTCTCTAAGTTTCTTCCTTAGTGTTTCAAATATACGGACATTTGTATATAGAGACAAACAACACAAGGAAAGGGTAAAAAGATGACTAAGTTTAGTTTTGGATTTAAAAAGTATACACTCTTGGACAAATTAGTTGTATATAGAGAGAGCTTAACCAAAATTTGATGGATAAAGTACTGAAATTTATCTAAATTACATTTTTTTTTTAAGTTATTAGTTTACCGTTATTGTTTTGGTTGGGTCATGTGATTTCGCATTGTGGCCAGAAATGAAGAATCAATAGATGAAGTCCCATTCCGAATCTCTCAGATAACTGCAACGACTTAAAAGGGCATTTTCGTCATTATAATGTGGTCCCATATTTTTGCCTCCCTTATAACAGACTGACCAACTAACCATTTCGTCCCGTTTCCTCTTTCCCTTTTTACCCTTTTCACTTTCTTTTTTGAGTTTTTACTATAAACTCCTTCATATACTAACATTCTTAAACTCCTTGGTATAGTGGAGGTCCTATAATCTCGTGGTTGGTTCCACTCAGATCGTACCTCTGCACCCGGCTTCGAGTCTCAGCGAGGACAAAAGGGAGAAGTAGCTGCTGCAGTTTAATTTCGTGAAAAATGGAGTGAATCCCCTAGTTGTAGCCCACACATGTGGAGTTAGACCCCTTTGTAACCCACATGAAAACAAATAATAATAAAACTGCAGTTTAAAAAAAAAACTCCTTGATATACTAATATTCTGAACATATTTGTGGTCTTAATGCAAACAACTATAGTTATACTATAAATATACAACAGAAAACATATGTGCTTTTATTTCAGTATCGTTATTTTCATAAGTTAACTGTTTTCTGAAGAGAATCAAATTAATCATGAAAACATAAACCGTACAAAACATCATTCAATTTTGAATTTTAGGTTTTATACTAATTGAAAAAAATATTGCGGTTAGGTCATGCAATATATGTTTTATTGCAAAGAGAGTGAGGTTGTTTGAGTAGAAGAAGAGGTAGGTCCCACATAGGGGTAGTCTTGTAATTCTAAAGTAATTGGAATATTCTAGTCACCTACCTCTCTCTCGTACACACTCCTACTGCATCCTATTACTTCTCCCTCATAAAGGATAGTTTTGCAAAAAAAAAGTTCAAAACTCTTTAGCCTCTTTGGTTCAGATGCTTTTTACTCCTATGTTATTTTTTGCTAATCGTAATTTACATTTATTAAGACATATAAGTAGATATTTTCCGTACATATATTTTTCATTTGAAATACAATTGATAACTAATCTACATGATCATCAATAATCATTGTTATATCTTAATATTTAATTTCATTCAACTCTGTCTGTGGGAGAAATTCCGAAGATGTATAATGTTCAACCATGACGAACATTATAATGAAAAAAACCTAACTCTAATTTTTTATTTTACATTTAGTATTAGAGTAGGCATTTTTTTTTGTCACTTTGGGCCACAAGGGGAATTCATTCCCCTTACAAACTCCACATAAAGAGAATATTACGACCGGACAAAAAAATTGGACCCGACAAATAACTCAAATCGAATTCGGAGAAAAATCTAAAAGGGTATTAAATTTCATAACCCGTAAAACCAATTCCGAATTTGAACCTAAGCTTAAATATTTTGAATTCGATTGAAAAGTCCAAACCGAATTCGAAGAAAAATTTGAATGGGTACTGTTGGGGCAGAAATAATCCGGTTCCTTGTAAGCTACGGATGACGCGGGGATGAAATCCTCTCTAGGGTTTAGATCGCCGCTTCCTTAGGTGATTTTGTGATGATCTTTCATGTGGTGCTTGCCTCCTTATTTATAGGGGAGCGACGACCCTCTCATTCCTAGTGAGAATGGGAAATTCCCCGTGATACCTTGTGATACCCTGTGATACCCTGTGATACCATGTGATATCCTGTGATATCCTGTGATACCCTGTGATACACTGTGATACCCCGCGATATCCTCTCGAACATCCCAAGATCTTCTCGTCAGGATCTCATGACAAAGTCTTATGCGAGAATAAAGGTAACTACCCTTGCGAGACCCCTACGCGGTTATCCCCCTCTTGCGCGAAATCTACCCGGCTTCAGGCCCATATTACCGCAAGGCCCAATTCCACGCAAGGCGTTTCTGCCTGGTTTCCTTGCTGTGTCGTATACGCGGAAATATTGCCCAACAGGTACTAAATTTCAGAACCTGAAAAATCAAACCTAAATCTGAATCGACCCGATTTTGGGTATCTCGAACCTAAACCTAAATATTCAATATTTATTATAAAAAATTGATATGATTTTTAATGTTCAATATTAAATTTTAGATATTTGATATATTTTAACTGTTTTATTCTCAATTTTATGTTTATTTTTGTATGTTTATAATATTTTCAATGAAAATAATTTAAATTTTCAAGTTTATTAAGTAATTTTTAATATATATTTTCTGTTAAAATATTTGAACCCGAAATATTTAGAAACATATGGTAATTCGAATCCGACTCAAAAATAACTCGAATCTGACCCAAAACCTAAAATAACTCGAACATATCATAAATCTAAAACCCCGATAATTCAGAACCCGAATAGATTACTTTGAAACCCGAATGTCCAAACCTAGAAAAATCTTTGAAAATTGATTTAAACCTTGAACACTTTTTTACAAGATAAGATGCTTTTTTTCTTTTTTTTGTCAATTTTTGTGGATTACAAATGGACCCCGACCTGATAACAGTGATGGCATATATTTTACCACAAAACTAATGTCAATTGTTCAAGATAAAATGCTTTTGTTGTCCAAAAAGTTGGATGCGGTTTGCTTAATAATGTATCGATTGCTAGTTGCTGTTAGAACATGCCATATCTGTTTATAGCAAATAAAGTGGGCTTGTTTTGAGAAATCTGAAGAGGTAGGTCCCACTTCCAAATATATGACAATATCTTTCTTTCCATATTTAGAACGTGATTTTTGTTAAGGGCATAAGGATAGTCTCGTAATTTATCGACCTGAACAAAAATCTGGTCCACACCTCGCTCGTACACAGCTACTCTCCATCCTAGCCGTACAATACAAACTTGGTTTTGTGTCGAGAGATAAGAAAAATTAGGGCTTTTAGCTCTATTTAGGATCTAAGAATAACATTAACTAAGACAATTTTCTGTTTACTAAACTACGTAGTTTTAAGTAACAGTTTTATTAATAGATGATTTAACACCGTTTATTTTTCTGTTAAATAGTTTAACGGCATGTCTAATTTGACCGAGTAAATGCAAGTTTGTGATTTAAAATAAAAGTCAATATAACTAGGGTAAACTTCAAACTTCAAATAACATAATTTGAAAATTCAGGCATTTTTCAAACATTTTCTCATTTTAGAATCATAAAGATATTTTATCAACTTTTTAAAACTATAGTTCCCTTCTAGTTAAACCAAAAATAATATTTAAAATGTCGCTTTGGACGAAAATAATTTATCAATTCGGTCAGATCGGAAATTTTAAATACTTAAATTTTTAATGTAGTTACCTGATCATCAAAATGTAGACTAAGATTTGCTCCATTTTTTTTTCTTTTAGTCTTGCAAATAAGTAAACATGGATTACAAACTTCACAAGATATAAGAACTTAGCCTAATAATTAATAATTTATTGGAAAAACAATCATTTAATGTTGATCTACAACTTCAATCATTCTATTTGCTATTACACTTGCATATATTGTTGATCCTTCATATATGTGCCATTTATCCAAATCATTATCTCAATCCAACATATATATAATCAAATCCATAATCAAGATTGTTATTGATTACTAACTAACCTTGGTGTTGAAAAAAAATTGTAATGCTCACCAATCTGTCTTCCCAACTACATGGTGAAGATCAAGTTGAAGCTGATCAAGTACTTTGGAGACAAACAGTAAACAATTGATCTTCTTTTTCTGCACAACTTTGATTGTTACTTCATCATCAACAATCTGAACATCAACTTCTATTACTTTTGATTTCCTCTGCAGCCATGAGCATTTCATCGATTTGTTGCTTGAACACTATTCTATCACATCGCTCTCAAGCTTCTTCTGTTGAGATATGCCTTGTCTCTCACGTTATCTTCTATTCAATTGCATATATTCTTGTTTCCTATATTGTCTCAATGGCTCTGTATATAACGTTGTTGTACTCGTTCAATATCAATATACAAAACACGCATTCAATATGGTATCAGAGCAATAATAGGTCAACCCTATTCCTATTTTCTTTCTCACGCCGCCACTCTTCTTCTTCTTCATTGAAATCTCTTCATCACCTCCACTCTGTTTTCTCTGTTTTTTTTTCTCCTCTCTTCATCGATACTATCTCACTCTTTCTTCCTGATCTAAACTGCAATTTTCTTTTTCTTCTCTTCTTGACTGATCACCATGGCCTCTGAATCTTCTGCTGAAAGAACTTCCATCTTTAACGCAAGTGATCCACAGAGTACACTCCTCTCCGTCAATATGTCGAGTGTAACAAAACTCACGACACATAACTACCTTATGTGGTGTCGTCAAGTGAGAGCCCTGCTAGAAGGACTCTGACGGATTTCCGACGGAATATGGCTGTCGGTTCCGACGGAAAAGGCCTATTCCGACGGATTTCCGACGGAATATGG
>OVAU01002299.1:0-12793 GCA_900406315.1 Biscutella laevigata subsp. laevigata
ATATATGGTATCTTGACAACGGGGCAAGTAATCATATGACACGAGATCGACGATACTTCACTAGTATGGATGAATCAATTACCGGGAAGGTAAGATTTGGTGATGACTCACGAATCAACATAGAAGGAAAAGGCACAATCTGTTTTGTTGACATTCACGGCGAGCAAAGGAAGATGTCCAACGTCTATTATATCCCGGATCTTAAGAGCAACATAATAAGCCTTGGACAAGCAACTGAGTCAGGGTGTGATGTCCGAATGAAAGAAGAGGATCTAACGATCCATGATGCGAATGGCAAGCTTTTGGTAAAAGCTAAGAAAGCAAGAAATCGTCTGTACAAAGTGCGCATGGGATTAATGAAAACTGTATGCTTGCAAATCAGGTCAAGCGAATCAAACACATGGCATGCAAGGCTAGGGCATACAAGTTATGACACAATCAAACTCATGATGCAAAAAGGATTGGTTCGAGGGATACCACAAATCAGCATCGACAAGGAGATATGCAGCGCATGCATACTTGGAAAACAAACTCGACAAGAGTTCCCTAAGGCGTCGAACTATCGAGCAAACAAGGCTCTAGAATTAGGTTCATGGTGATCTATGTGGACTCATTACTCCAACTACAGCAGCTGGAAACAAATATATCTTTCTTCTCATCGATGACTACTCTAGATATATGTGGACCATACTTCTAAAGGAGAAGAGCGATGCATTCTCAAAGTTCAAAAGCTTCAAGACCACTGTGGAACGAGAGTCAGGAGAGAAAATAAAGACATTCAGAACAGACAGAGGAGGAGAATTCGTCTCACAAGAGTTTAATCTGTTTTGTAGTGAGAATGGGATAGACAGACAACTAACTGCACCGTATACACCACAACAAAACGGTGTTGTGGAAAGAAGAAACAGAACCATGATGGGAATGACTAGAAGTATCATGAAACATATGTTGGTGCCAAGTTACCTATGGGGAGAAGCAATTCGACATACTACATATCTGCTTAATAGAATATCTACGAGATCGCTTGAGAATCAAACTCCATACGAAGCATTCAAATTGAAAGCGCCGAGAGTTGATCGTATTCGAGTCTTTGGGTGTATTAGCTACGCAAAGGTTGACCAACCTCACCTTAAGAAACTTAACGATAGATCTCGGGTGTTGGTGCATCTCGGAATAGAACCAGGTTCTAAAGCCTATCGACTACTTGAACCAGCAACAGGGAAAGTTGTGGTGAGTAGGGACGTCATATTCGATGAGTTAAAAGGATGGAACTGGAACAAGTCTGAAAACAGCAGTATCGATTTCATTATTACTCTTAGGGAATTTGGAAACCATGGGATTCAAATTCAGGGGGAAGAAGATAATAATACAGAGATTGGTGCTGCGATCGATGACTCACCACGAGTTGAAGAGAAGGATGGTTGTGTTCCGTTGAAAGAAGAAGACCCGACTTGTGACATAGACTCGACTGGTGATATTGATCATAATGATCCAGTAACAGAAAATCGAGTTGAGGCTGAGCACGGGCTTCGAAGGTCCGAGCGACAGAGAACAAAACCTAAGTATCTCAACGATTATCTCTTGCTTGCAGAACAAGAGATCGAAGAGCTACTTTTGAGCATCAATGATGAACCTAGAGATGTGTATGAAGCCCTAGAATCGAAAGATTGGATGATTGCTTGCGAAGAGGAACTAAGGACCATTGAAAAAAATCGAGTATGGGATTTGGTGGTGTTACCGAGTGGAGTGAAAGCTATAGGCTTGAAGTGGATGTTTAAGCTAAAACGACATTCAGACGGGAAGATCAACAAGCACAAGGCTCGCTTAGTCTCAAAAGGATATGTTCAGAGGTACGGAATAGACTTTGAGGAAGTATTTGCTCCTGTAGCACGAATAGAGACGATCCGACTCCTTATAAACCTTACAGCGTCATATGGTTGGAAAATACATCACCTAGATGTCAAGACAGCATTCCTTCATGTAGAATTGAAAGAGGAGGTTAATGTGTCTCAACCTGAAGGTTTTTCTCAAGAAGGAAAGGAAAGCATGGTCTATAAGCTAAACAAAGCATTATATGGCCTAAAACAAGCTCCTAGGGCTTGGAATAACAAGCTGAACCAAATACTTAGAGAGCTAAACTTCAACAGATGTGCCAAGGAACCTTCAGTGTATCGAAGGGAGGTGAAATCAGATCTTCTCATCATAGGGGTATATGTGGATGATTTACTTGTCACAGGGACAAGTATGAGTGTCATAATGGAATACAAGAGAGAGATGGCTACAAGATTTGAGATGAGTGATCTTGGAGAACTTAACTATTATCTAGGAATCGAAGTAACTCAAAGAATGGAGAGCATCACATTGAGTCAAAATCAGTATGCATTGAAAGTATTGGACAATGTAGGAATGAAAAATTGCAATCCTACTCAGACACCCATGGAGCTTGGATTGAAGCTATCCAAATCCGAAGAAGAAAGAGAGGTAGAACCGACGCCATACAGGAAGATTGTTGGATGTCTGAGATACCTACTTCACACAAGACCAGATCTATCCTATTGTGTAGGAGTATTGAGTAGGTATATGCAAAACCCTAGAGAGACTCATGCGGCAGCCATGAAACAGTGCTTGAGGTACTTGCAAGGAACCACATCGATGGGACTAGTGTGTCGAAGATCAAACACAAAGGTACCAAATATAGTAGGATACAGTGATAGTAGTCATAACGTAGATCCGGATGACGGCAAGAGCACGACGAGACATATATTCTACCTTGGAGAAAGTCCAATCTCCTGGTGCTCGCAGAAGCAAGAGACAGTAGCATTGTCCTCCTGTGAAGCCGAGTTTATGGCAGGAACAGAAGCAGCAAAGCAGGCGATTTGGCTCCAAGACATACTAGGAGAGGTCATGGGAACTGCAATTGAAAAGATTACTATCAGGATAGGTAATCAATCCGGTATTTCATGGTCGGAGAAAGCATATACACACAAGGTATCACTTCATAAGAGAATGTGTCGAGAATGGACAAATTGAGGTTGAGCATGTTCCTGGAACATAACAGAAGGCAGACATCCTAACAAAGGCACTTGGAAGAACGAAGTTTAAAGAGATGCGAGAACTCATTGGACTTCAAGAGTTGAAGAAAGAAGAATTCAAGCTTAAAGGGGAGAATGCTGACTTGGATAGCAAGTCACATAGTTTAAGATTGGATTAAAGATAGAATAGAATCTTAGATTTAGGTGTTAGCTAAATCTAAGGAGAATAAGAAATAAGGAAAAAGTGTTTCCTATTTCTAGTAGAACTAATAAGTGATTAGGTCTATAAATTAAGATTATCAAAGTGTGATAATCTTAAGGAGCTTTATGAGAAACAAAGGATAATCAATAAAGAGAGTTTATTGATTGGGAAATCAAGTGTCTACGTTCTTTAATTCAAAGGAGTTGGTGGATATTCTAATCGGAAAATCAAAAAGGTTTTCTCTCCAAAATTAGTACGAAGATTTTGTTTATTGGAGGCAAAAGTTTCGTCAAGTTACCTTCAATTGGACGAGGAGGACAAATAATAAGCCTGCTGATGTCTTGGCTAAGAATCAATGATCCAATTCCTCCCTAGCTTCAAATTTCAATTCGGTTCCTGAGTTTTTGGTTGATATTGTAAATGACGATAATACTTCTTGATTTAATTTATTTTTAAGATGTTAAAAAAAAAAAACTGGATTCGAATTGAGAATCGAATGGATACTATAAAAGATCTGAAATATAAGTCAATATCTAAAATATTGATTATCTTTATACTTGAAATAACTAAAAACCTAAAATTATTATTATTAAATCGAAATATTAAGATTTTAACCCAAAAAAACAAAAATAATCAAAATACTCGATTTTAATTATTATTTTTCTGGTTTTTACGGATGAAGAAAGTATGGCATACGTTGTGGAGTTGTGTTGACTTTTCATCCTAGAAGGTTTTTGTGAACATAGATTATACAGACTTGTATTTATATATGGTTAGAGGTAGATATGGTTTACAATTACGATGCTAATGGCAAAATCTAATGTTGTTTTCTCCCTTTGTGCATGGAATATTACAAATTGAAACATATTTCTTTTTATTTTATGTTTTAGAAACATTTGACCTGTGTAGTTAACGTTTTACCTGTAATTGGCGAATTACTTCAAAAGATGCAAAATATTTGTTTATAAATTTTGCAAATCATCACACGATCTCTTTCTATATATTGAGATTAGGTCAACGTTATAATTATACCCTAAAAGTTTAAACTAGTTAAATTGAAACCAAAGAAAAGACAAAATTTATACATAGTCATAAAACTAAGATGAAAACACCTAATTTATACATATATAGTCATAAGTAATTATAAGAACCAAAACTGATATATCATAATGTTACTATAAGTCATAAAAATGTCAGTATATATAACTGTTATTTTAGTTTCATATATATTAATCTAACTTTTCTATTTTATAGTTTTCATATTTTTATATAATTGTTTTTATGATAATTTTAACAAAATTCAAGTTTTTCTTGTTACTGATATATACTATTCAGAAATAAAATAAAATTTTATATTGACATATATATATATATATATATTAAAAAAAATTATCAAGGTATAGTTTAATTATAAAGTGTATCAGTAAACTATAATTTTTACATGTGTTATGTTCATATTAAATGCATTAAAATTTTTATAATAAAATTATTCCAGAATTTTGCATGTTAAATTTAAAAATTATATTTTAATCCTATAAAATATTAGTTATAAATGTTTCACTTACTTTCTTTTTAGCTTACTGGTGTAAAAAATAGATAAAAAGAATATGAAAGAAGTGCCATGCATATATTAATATTACAAAAAGATATATGTTGGTTCCCAATGACAGATCTAGGCTCGTCCCAACTTGTTGCATCTCCAATGAAATCTCCATTGTTGATATTCAGAAATTCCGGAAGTTATTATCATATATGTACGTAGATCGATTGAGACCAATCATATGTTGGTTCCCATAAGGATTCTGCGGCGGCTCCTCTAGCCTGTGGGACAAGGAATCTGCGACGTGGTGGATGGTGTGGTCGGAGTCTAAGCTGCTTGTCATAGAACAAGAGTCGGTTAATGTAATAACCATTTTCCGGTTTGGTGGTACGATGTTTTGGTTTTTGTATTTTTTTTTTTTTTTTGGATAATAGGTAAATATATTAATCAAAACCGGTGATTACAATGAATCAGATATTACACTTTAGAAACCTTACTCCATCTTGTGGATAAAAGGGACTACAAAAAAGTTCATAATCAGATACTAGCTAGTAAACGCAAACCAAGACTGCATCAGCTTTGAGAAGGATCTGCGATGCTTTCTATCCAAAATGATGTCCCTGGTGCATCGATCAATCAGATTAAACAGAGTGGTAGCAGACCTTTGTTCTGACTTGTGAAGCCTCAGATTTCTCTCATGCCACATGCTGTAAACCGTGGCTTGGACCACTACACGCTTTAGAGTTTGAGACAGCTGCGGGGATCTAGAGAGCATCCCAGATATCATACTGCTCCAGTTATAGAAAATCAGAGCCGACCCAATCTTTCCAAGATAGCCGACCAGAGCAGTTGAACGATCAAACAATGCAGCAACAAATGGTCTCTTGTCTCTATTACTTGGCTACATAGACAACATGAAGGATCAATTTGAATACCCCAAGAAGCAAGTCTAGAGCGAGTTGGTAGTTGGCCTAGCGTTGCAATCCAAAAGGTGAATGCATGTTTGGGACGTGGCCCTTAAACCACACCGCCCTGGTCCAGTCTTGTAAGCTTGCAGGCCTTAACGACTCCCATGTTTCATTCGCCGAGAAAGGAGTGCGAGTCATGTGGAAGTAATCCCAGTAGTACTTGTCATTAGGGCCTGAGTGCTTGGGAACATGCCTATCGATCATAACCGACCTGATAGCCAGAAAAGCTGCAGTTGAAATTCTTGCTCGAGGAAACCTCCATTGTGTACCATTGCACCCATCAATGATGTTCGCGTCGAGTGGTAATCCCATCATCACTGTCGTAGTGTCAACGTGTACAAGATCAATCAGCAAACCATGAGACGTCCAATTATCATACCAGAAACTTGCGTTTTACCCGTTTCCAACTTGGCACCATATGAACTGCTTGGCAATGTGTCGACGGGACATAATATTCCAGGTCCATGAGTGACAACTCATTGGCTGAATCGACCAAAAGGAGTTAGACTTCAGCCGGTTCTCCTTATTCCAAGCAACCCATAGAGACCCGCTGCTGGAAAATAGTAGCCAGATAAGTCTCAAGTGAAGCGTTTTGTTCCAAATGGCAAAGTTTCGCTGGCCTAAACCCCCTTTCGCTTTTAGGTTGACATATAGTATTCCAAGACACTTTAGCTCACGCTTTCTTATCGATATCTCCTGATCATAGGAAACGAGTACAAAGAGATTGGATCTGATTTAGGCATCCTTTAGGAATCAAGAACGCTGACATCCAAAAGTTCAGTAAGCTATAAATAACCGAAGATATTATTTGCAGCTTCCTTGCAAACGAGAGGCTTTTAACCGCCCAACCACTTAATCTTCCTTTGATCGATTCTAGAAGAGGTGCATAATCCACATTTCTAAGTTTCATGTGCTGAAGCGGCAATCCCAGATACCTAAACAGAAATGAACCTGTCTGGAATCCTAGATTATCAGAAGCATCGGATTCCACCTGGTTGAGTCCCGCAGTGTACAGTGCAGGCTTGTGCTTATTCATTGCCAGCCCCGAAATCCTCTCGAACATATCCAGCGCACATATGATTTCCAATAGAGAACTCGGTCTTCCATCATAGAAAACCATTACATCGTCGGCAGAAGCAAGGTGTGTGATTTGCGAATGTTTTGTTTTCGGGTGTCAACCTATCATACCTGCAGCAAATTTCGCAGAAAGTAGACCCGTAAACACCTCGATTGCTATAACAAACAGAGAGGAAGAGAGTGCATCACCTTGCCTTTAGCCACATTTTCCTTGGAAAAAACCACAGGAGTTTCCATTCACGGAGATGGAGAAGGATGGAGTAGATATGCATTCCGCTATCCAGCCAACAAATATATCTGGGAAACCAGTCACACGTAAGACTTAAGTTATAAAGCTTTCCGGAGGTTAAATTTCAGCATTCTTTTTATGGATATGTTTTTTTGCGCATATCCTTGGACTTATACAGTAGCTAGTAGAACATTTTCCACCAAAAAACGATCCTTGACAAATGCTGATTGGGAGGCAGTGGTCATTGTCGCAAGCACTGCCTGGAGTCTTTTAGCTAAGATCTTAGATACAATTTTGTAAACCACATTGTAGCAGGAAATGGGTCTGAATTCAATAATTTTATGTGCACATATTCTCTAGGGGATAAGCGCAATAGTTGTGTCATTCCACTGCTTCAATATTCTACCAGATTGGAAGAATTCTAGAACTGCCGCAGTAAAATTGTGGCCTACAACATACCAAGATGTAGTGAAGAATTATGCATTAAACCCATCTGGCCTAGCTGCTTTGTTCTTAGGCAGGCTTTTCAAAGCAAAGATGACATCCGCAGCAGTTACTGGAGCCATTAAGCTTGCATGACTTGTCTCATTGCAACAAAATGATGTGAGATCTCGAATCAGCTCTGCATCAACATCCGAGAGAGGAGGAGGCTGTCTTCCAAGCAGGTCTTTGTAAAAATCCACACAATGTCTCTGGATCTCAGTCTCATCCTCTATCATGTTGTTATGAATGTCGAAAAGGTAGTGAATAATATTGTGGGATCTTCTTGTAGCCACATAACGATGAAAGAAACGTGTGTTGGTATCCCCGACTTCCAACCAGTTTATACGAGATCTCAGCATCATATATACCTCTTGAGCTTCAGCAAGTTGAAGCCATTTATTGTGCCCCTCTTTCTCCACAGTTGCATTTAATACAGAAGGGCCCGCCATCAGCTTGTCTTGAGCAATACTGAGAGACAGCGCCGCTTCAACAACTTTCTTTTCAATCTGCGAATAATTATCTCTATACATCCTCTGACATATTGGCTTTAGAGATAACAACTTCTTTGCAAATACGAACATTCTTGTTCCCCTAACCGAGCTGACATTTCATTGTTCTTGGATCTCCTGCAGAAAATTGGGCAAACAGATGATTGAGTTTGAGAAACGGAAAGGACGATGAGTACCTCTCTGAGGAAGACCAAAGTTGACAACAATAGGGCAATGATCAGAACACCCTGGAGCCTTAAATACGGAATAACATAGCGGAAATCTATGCCACCATCGCCCATTTTTGAATGCTCGATCCAGTTTCTTTGCAAGAGGAGAGGACTGCTGATTATTCCACCAAGTGAAATTATTTCCACGATACGACAAGTCAAAAAGCTATGATGACTGTAAGCAATCTCAGAATTCTGTGATGCCAACAGTTAATCTTATGCTAGGAGCAGAAGAATCAGTGAAGTTGAGAGACTAGTTGATGTCGCCCATAACTAACCGAGGTCGAGAGCTCACTTCCTAGAGCAATGAAACCTCACAGATATCTGTCCAAAGAACATTTCTTTGAGATTGATCATTCCTGGCATACACAAAAGATACCATAATCTCCTCAGTCTTATGAGGCATGAGGACTTTACAAGTGATCATCTGGTCGGAGGAGTGTAAAACAGAGATTGTAACGATGGAATCCAAAACAACCCAAATACGTCCGAGCAGCGCATGCTCATAATTAGATATCGAGTTCCAACCTGGAAAATTATTCTGAATATATATTGGGGCCTTACCCTAGTCTCAATCAGACTACCCAAAAAAGGTTTAGTAACTTGGAACAAATTCCAAAAGCTTCGGCGTTTGACAGAGTTATTAAAACCTCTAATGTTCCAACAAAAAAATTTATCCGACATAGAAATTATTGAGGTTCGGGGCCCTTTCCTCTGGACGAGTGTTTATGACGCATAACACGTGGCTGACTCATTAGTTTCCTAGAGATATACGGTATAAAACGTTCTCTATCATCCGAGTTATCATCCTCTCTAGAGGGCCAGTCAGATCCCGATGACATGCTTGATGTGTTTGAGGTGTACCCTGATTTATAACCTGCAACATCAGAAGAATTGTATCCAAGTTCTACTAATATCGACTTTCCTTTGCCTTTAGCGAGTGGCATATCTCATTTGGCCACCATAACTTTTGAGGTTCTTATCTTGATACGTGTAGCTCTTCGTTCTTTGATTGGCCCTTGAGCTACTGCAAGAGTACTATCAGAATCCTTTTTACTCTCTTCATTTTGGGTAGAAACCTAGGTTATGTGCACTTGTTTCCTCAACTCTGCAGAGTGACTACTGGATGCCCATTGTGAGGTTCTTGCTGGTAATTGTGACTTTCTTCTTATTCTGATGCGGCGTACGCTTAAACCAGTTACACTGCTCAGTTGTATGGCCTGAAGAGTTACATTCAATGCAAGTAATAGGCGATGTAGGGCAGCTACGAATGCTATGTCATATGGCTTGACAATAGCTACATATGGGAGGGAACCATGGTGAGGAGACCTCAATTCTGTTCTGACTCAAACTTCACATTTACTGATTCTTGAAAGGGGTTTGGTAGGATCAACGATATTAAAGACCTTTGCAACCTCTAAATGGGTCATGTTAGCAGTAGTAGGATGGAGAAATTTAGGATCACCTATAAGTCTCGCAATATATTCCAACCCATCCTGGTTAAAAAAATTGTAGCGGTACCTTCCTAAATTCCAGCCAAACCAGAGCTGATGTGAGTTCCGGCATAATCGGAGTAAGACCCGGTTCCCACTTTGCAATGAACATAAATTGGTTAGCTATTCCCTTGTCGAGAACCCGTTTCCTTGTCACCTGAATGGGTATGCGAATGAGGTAAGCCCTCTCGGTCAATCTGGATATAGTGATATCACGCATCTTGCAGGTCAAAACGTTTTCAACTCTTTTCACCTGACGCATCAGAGCCTGAAGGAGCAGAGGAGAGCTTTTGATCAGATTCCTTCGGAGAACTCTCTTGACTAATAGGATTAACCGTCGAAGGTTTCGTAATCAAAGCTTGGTTCAAATTCGTTTCTAGAGAAGTCGGAATTCTAGAAGCAGAAGCTTTATTTGGCTTTTGAGCTAGCATAGAGGGAGCACCCACCGAATTGTCGCACACAACAGCATGAGGATCTCGATATTTCGAACTATAGATAGCAGGAGGAGAGGCTGAGGAGAGGTTTGAGAGATTTTGACTTTTTCCAAAACTAATTTTGGTTTTTGTATTATGTGACTCGTTTGAAGATTCTGCAAAGTGTCCATACTTCCTGTGGAAAACAATACGGACCCATTAAATATTGTTTTGAAATAATTGTTCAAAAGGGACATATTTACTTTGTGTTTTTTCAATTAGACCTATAATTTTCATTCGTGTGCGATTAGGCTTTATTTTTTATGTTAATCCGATTTTACCTTGACTTAAATCTGAATATGTTGTTGAATTTCGATTTTTATTTTTATGGATTAAATCTGTAAACCAAATAAACCATGAAGGAAATTAAAACTGAACCAGAATCCTAGTTTTGGTTGGATCAACTCGAATTCACAACCCTTCCTAAACATAATCAGTTTTCTTCTTCATACTCTCCGCGTCGACGACGAAACCTAATCTCCCTTTTAAATCGAAAAGCTTCTCCTCCCCCGCAGTGTCGACTCTTCTCACTCTATTTGAAGAGGTTTGTTCGGCATTTACTTATGAATGTCTTTTTCTTCGAGTCCGTCACTTTCCGATGAATTTTTAGGGTTTTGAAATTTAGAATTCTAGAATTGTAGATGATAACATTTTGGTAGAACACGTCTTCTAGATCCAGAACACGTCTTCTAGATAGTTCTCCATACAGAACATGTGGGACGGATTCTGGATCCAGAAGACTTCTTTTAATAACGTGTTATGGATCTAGAATACGTATTCTGGATCTAAAATACATGTTATACCAGAGTCTACTGTATCCAGAATACGTCTTCTGGGTCCAGGAAGACGTAGTCTGGATCTAGAAGAAGTCTTCTACACTAGATCCAGATCACGTATTCTGGATCCAGAACACGTCTTATTCTAACGTCTTTTGTATCTCAACACTTGTTTTGCATATATCTCTACAATGATAGACCATTCTCAGTTTTTTTGTTAATTATGTTGTTACGGGATGGAATGTGAGCTGCCCAAACTCAGCTTCAGAGTAGAAAATTTACCTGAGATTTCCCATATCAACAACACATGCAAGATATCGTTGTTGAAGAAGTTAAAAGATGCTCTGCCAAGCGATTATGATGTCGTTAAGAAAGACACGATATTCAACCACATCCTTGCTATACATGACAATGGCTTAAACTACTTTGGACGCACTATTCACAGTATGATGCGCAGGTAATTGGTATGCAAGCGGAAACATGAACTGTGGTTTGTTTTTGGAGGCAAACCTTTGCGCTTTTCACTGCAAGAGTTTCATGCAGTCACCGGTTTGGATTGTAGAGATGAACAAGTGACGATCCAAAAGCCTGAATTAGATGCAGATTGTGGGTTTTACAGTCGATTGCTAAAGAAAAACAATAATATCAGTATTAAGGACATCTTAACTCGACATCTTGTAGAGGATAAGACTTGGAAGCATGTGGACATGATCAGGCTGATTTATATATGTGTTATAGCTGGTTGATAATGGCGAACGACGAGAAGACTAAAATCCCACACGCCTACATTCAGTTAGCTATGGACCTTGATCAGCTTCGGTCGTATCCATGGGGTAGAGAATCATTCGACCATCTTCTCAAGTCTATTAACAAGGCGAGGGAAAATCTGAGGAGCCTGAGAAGCTATTTTCTGAATGGATTCTCGTATACAGATCTGGGTAATGAAAGCAATCCCACTCCTTGGAGCTTTGATTTGGGAAAAGGTAGCAGAGATTAACAATTTTCCAAGATGTTCTAACTGGACATGATTAACAAGAGTGTCTTATGATCAGATAAATCAACTTGATGCATCTCTTGCAAAAACAGTAAGTTTTTTTTTGTGTTTTGGTTCTTCGGTTGGTAATGACATTGACACTATTGAATTCATGTGGGCTGATGAGGTCCAAGATGCTAGTATTGAGAGCTTGAAGGGTGTTATCGCTAGAGGAACTGATTTCGGAGACCACGTCTGGGATAGTGTAGAGTCATTAGCGGATGCAGAAACCTCAGACCATAATGAGGAAATCCCAACTGAGGATGTTGAGGGTACAAGTGAGAATGACCGTGTGGGGGGAAAGCCCAGTGTCTCAGAAGAGGAAGCATCATGAGGCAGAGAAACGCAAGAGGACATTGCTTTCGCAACGAGTTCTGAGATTACCAGAAAGCAGCGTGAACAATGATATGAAAGCATATATGAAGGGATTGTTTGAGTCCTTTTTATGTTATAGAGAAACGGCTGGGGGATACTGACGAACGAATGTCAAGAATGGAAGACACCATCTCCCAACTTACAACCTCAGTATCGGCTGCAAATAAATTAACAAACACCACCACTTCTCCCTCTCGTTTGGTACGTAATAAAGGCAACGATTTAAAACACACAAGCCTCACAACCCTCTTTGGTGGTACATTTACCGTCTCTTTTTGGATTGGAAAACATGTACTAGATATAGGCTTTTGTAATTGTTTGTGTAATTTTGTGAAAACTTTTAGGGCATCGAATCAGAAGTCCCTATGTCTGCATCCCACAAGGTTTCTCATTT
>OVAU01002301.1:0-12789 GCA_900406315.1 Biscutella laevigata subsp. laevigata
ATGAACGCTTGGTTCAAAAGTATCTCCTATTGTCCTAGCAGTAGGCGCCGGCCTCTGTTGAACATGAGTAGGTTGTTGTTGGTTAACACCTTCATTATTGTTCCCGTTTTCAGCGATTTCTTCTTCTTGTAAGATGTTCTATCTGTTTAGCCTATATGTTTCTCTTCGGTTTCTCTTGTTATTGCGTTCCAAAGCAGTGATATGCTCAGGTAGTGGTAGAAGATTATTGTTGCCTTTAGATCGCGTGGTCATACACCTGAAATAGAGAAACAAAAGACTTTTCGATGAGTAACTAGAAATAAAAACTTAGTCCCTAACAAACACAGAAAACTAATGGCTATCTAATCCTCTGATTTGGCAACGGCGCCAATCGATAAGTATGTATTTTTGGTGGGTTTGTCGTCTCTTATCAATGTAATATAGAGTGAGTAAGTTGTCGAACCAATTCAAGAGGAAATAACGCACTAGTTCTATGCAGTGTTAAGCAAGGTCTAAGCAGGTTTTAGGAGTTGTTTTGTCACTAAACAGTCCTAGCAAGCAATATGAAATTAAAGGATTGAAATATATAAAAGATAGCTCATGGATTACGGGACTCATAACAGGCAATCAACTTTATGCTAATCGGTTTATTTCACTCAAATGGTCTGTCCTATGTCTAAGGATTTCAATTAAAGATCGGTCCACTCTTGTGACAAATATCCCTTTCCTAAACATGCTACCCCACAATCTCTTGGCAAATAAATAGGTTCAAAAAGCATTAAACACAATCTCATACAACAATCAATCAATATCTTAAACAATCTCTTGGAAATAATCAATTAACAACATATTCACTTGTTCAGGCATTTTATCGAACACCTCTCGGGCGATAATTCTCCTATGATCTAGACTAGGTTAACTACACTTATTCTAGCATTAAGAACATGAATAGATTGAGGATGGTATTTTAGTTCAGCTCTAAAGCATTACTAGCAATCCATTTAGTCTATTCCTAACCATAATCCACAAACTAAAGGAGACTACTCACAACCCATATCTAGAACACTTGATGAGTTTCTAGACATGGTTTGAGAATAGGGATTGATAAAGGAAGAAGAAATCAATAATAAATCAACAAGAACATAAAAGATTCAAAGATGCAATAGAAAATCACCAAGAGTTTTGACAAAGAGTAGAGAGAAAACTATATCTAAAACTCAAAACTAAAAACCAAATATAAGTTAAAAGCTACTAGGGTTTTAGTTTTTGGCTCCCTTTTATAGTTAGCCAATTTACAATTCAAAAAAGGAAAATAAGACTTTGTCTTTATTGTCTCTGTAATAAGTGCAACGGTCATTACACCGGTGTGGGTTGCATCGGTCGGGGCTGTGTCCCTGCGTCTGGCCGGTGCAACTCTTCTACTCATACCCGAGGACTCACACCGGTCAAGTGCAATGGTGTGATGACCGTTGTGCTCTCTCTGGACATCAGTCACTATGTCGGTGTGCTTGTCCTCCGTAACTCTCTGGTTTCATACTTAGCCATTTTTTCATCCCGAAAATCCTCTTTTTGCTCCTCTTTGCTCAGTTTCTCGCTTTGGTCCTCTTCTCACCTGAAATGGTCAATGATATGCAATATGCAACCTATAGGACTCTAAAATGCTTCATAAACTAATTCAAAATGAATGAAAACCGAATGATAAAACCGCTAAAATGGACACACATCAATAGGCTATATGTTTCAAGCCTTTTCCTTCCTCGTTCGGATGATAAGGCTGAGGGTGGTGTATCACGAGTATTTCACTCTCACTACTCTTTGGGTTATGTTAGCATGGTTTATGATAGCTATTGTATTTAGTTCATGTTATAGCTATTCTCTCTATATATTGGATATTCTGATTATCTTTATTCATTAAGAAAGTTTTTACATTTTTCCTAAAACTCTTCTTCATTCTAGAGTGTGTTAAACATTGTAAAAAAAGGGTCGACAACCTATTTTCCCCCCTCCACCAACTATGGTCATATAGCACCATATACACACAGAATGAATGCTTAGTTCCATATATCCATAGAACGTAATATTGGGATTCAATTCCACCTAAATTCGTAGTTACCCATCTCTTTGCACACCCTTCCCAAACTTATCAATCAAA
The DNA here is from genome assembly GCA_900406315.1 of Biscutella laevigata subsp. laevigata. Classification (NCBI taxonomy): domain Eukaryota; kingdom Viridiplantae; phylum Streptophyta; class Magnoliopsida; order Brassicales; family Brassicaceae; genus Biscutella; species Biscutella laevigata. The sequence goes on from OVAU01002301.1 coordinate 2,132, forward strand.
TTGCAAATGATAAGGATTAGTAGTGGTTAAGCCTTACCAGAAATCGTGATTAACTAACAGTAACCCAATCAAAATTCGCCTAACCAACTTAAAATTGCCTTACTGTTGGTTCGGTTATTAACCAATCAAAATTAGCCCAACCAACTTTAAATTGATTAAAATCGATTTAAAACAAAAATTCCTAACAAATAAAAATCCCCAAATTCAACCCAAATCCCTAAATCGTAAACGAAAATCCCTAACTCGTAAACACTCAAATCCCTAACTCGTAAAGAAATCGAAAGAGGATCTGAGTGAGAATGTATGTTGTCGAGTACGGAGTTGAACCCGAGCCACACGATGAATCTGTTGATGAAGACGCGAGAAAGAGAAAGGATTACAACATCGAAGAAGTTGTAAGGGGATTTATTGATGAGCCATGGATTCGCCACGACGAGGTTCCAGAATCCGATAATGAGGTAGAAGCCAAAGAGCAGTGGGAGCGCAAGAATAAAAACATGCACAGAAGAACATGAAGAGAGGCTCGGGAAATTTGCAAGAATGCCAGTTCTTCTTCAATGAAATAGCGTTTAAAGAGGCTATTTTGGATTACGCTCTTCGGACTGGTAGAAACCTGAAGCAATACAGGTATGATAAAACGAAATTAGGGTTTTATCATAATGATTGTGTGAAATTAGGAATCCCTAGACCTAAGACTCATTATGACCTTGATCCAGCATTCGAAGCTCCTAATGATTGACTCATACTGAATAACCTGTAATTTCAACAAAATCACTAAATACATATGAAATTGAAACTATGGAAACGGAAATTGTATTAAATCGTATATATGAAATTGAAACCTATTGTACATCTATAACCCTAAACACATATGAAATCTAATCTCGAACTACTGAGAAGAAATAGAGAAGAATAAAGACAAAAGAGATTGATTCTTAGTAAGATGGCGAAAGAGAAAGATCCTACCTGAGATTTGTTCGCTTCTAAGAGTTTTGAGGATTTCGTTCGCTTCAGAGAATCACGATTTCTTATTTTTTGTTTTCCAAAACTCGGGTTTATGATTTCGCGATTCTGTTTTCCCCACTATTTAGTTTACGATCGTTTACCTTAACTCGGTATACAATCGGTTTCATGGAAAACTGATCAATTTAACCACGGTGTGCAAAGAGATGGGTAACAAATAATTTAGGTGGAATTGAATCCCAATATTATGTTGTATGGGTATATGGAACTAGGAATTCATTATGTGTGTATATGGTGTTATATGACCATAGTGTGGGGGAAATAGGTAGGTCGTCAACCCATAAGAAATTATACTTGATTCAGTTTTTTTGGTGAATCAAGCAATTATGAATTATACCCAATTAAAAGAAATTATTCAAAATTAACAATATAAAATATTATAAAATATAGATATCTAAATCCCACTTGGGGCAAAAATCTAGTTATATATGTATAATACCTTAAACATTAAAGATTACTCATCTATGTATTATACATAATATTTCTGCACAATATTAGTTTCTCAAAATTTATATAAATTAAATTTGTCTTTTAAAATATGAATCGTAACGTCTAAAACAATCTATTATTTTTATATGAATTAATAAATTACTTATGTTTATGTTTTAAATAAACCAGTATAAATAAAGGGGGTATATCATATATATATATATATATATAAATAGTAAGATATAATTATATATCAATTTTTTTTATTTAATTTGATTGATTAATAAATATATGAATGACATATGTTATAATTAATTTTGTAAAAAACACCTTATTTTTTTATGAATTAGACTTTATGTCACACCTTATTTTTGTGAAAACACCTTATTTTTGTAGTCATTGTCTCCAAATTCAAAGACTTTATGTCACACCATTACAACACATTTTTAGAAGAAAAGTAGATCTGGTTTAGAAGAAATAAAGCTTTATGCTAAAAAAGAGGTTTTAGATTTTTCAGCAAAATCGAAGTTATTAAGGGATTCCAGTCACAAAATTCAACGACAATTACATAAAGCAATTTAAGTAACTAGATGTTTCTCCAACCGTTCGATCATAATTGCTTCCAATTAAAACAACAAATCTCACGGTGCAAATTAAAATCACTTTTGTCACTTATCTAGACAAATCGTACGAGAGTCAGGGGTAATTTTGGGTTTTATTTTGCCAAAACCGCACTTCTCCGTACACAAAGTCCACCCAATCTCATGCATCCACTATCTGCTAATTATCTTACAAAAAGTCATTCTTCATCTAAAAAAACTCTATAAATAAAGGGGGCACATCATATATATATATATATATATATATATATAATTAGTAAGATATAATTATATATCAATTTTTTATTATTTTTGTAAAAAACACCTTATTTTTTATGAATTATATTTTTTTTTAATAATATATCAATACAAAGTTATTTTTTAAAAAAAATATTTATGTTTTAACAAATAGAGGATAAGAACCGTTCATTAACAAATATGTGTAGAAATTAGATCAGACAAAATACATACTATACGTCCTTAAGTTTCTTACAAGCAAACCCATACACAGTTAAGATCATAAAGATAGGAATGAATACAAAAGCACAAACACAATCTATTATTAATCCATAAAATGTAATGGCCAAAGAAAGGATTAGGCAGAGTTTCCCAATATACAAATAAATAAATAAGATGGTCTGTTTCTCGTATACGTATCTATATATATTTAAAATGAGAGAGTTGGTAAATGATGATGGTCATCTCCTCTGGAAATTGAAGGCTTTAATGGCGAAAGCAAAGACAAGTGAGAAGAAGACACAAAAGGTGACTACCATAATAGCTGAGACACCCAAGAAGTCATGTTTGTATCCCATCACATCTTCGAGTAGTTGTTTCACCATCACTTGATGAACACCGTCTGATAGCTTCACTTGTCTCTCATCATCTCCGTACTGAGACACCAATAAACCGTATAGTGTCCATGCCACCGGGTTTGCCCAGTAGTACCATCTCCACCATAGAGGAATCCTCTGTTCCAAATCAATTAGAGAACATAAACCATTTCTAGAGAAACAAAAAAGCTAAAGTCATTCGTAACTCTTGGTTTACAGGGTTTTAAGTATTTGATATTGGGAAGGGGTTAAGGCTTGTGTTTGGTTATTTTGTTTGGCTTGGTTTTTCTCTTCTAAGTTGGGTTTTGGTTGTGATGCTTATATATTAGTTAATGAATAAATAAATATTTAAAACTAATTCATATGATATAGTTAGATAGCAAACATTTATTATTTAATTTGATTGATGAATAAATATATAAGTGACATATACTGCAATTATTCTAGTAAACAAAACATGATTACTCAAATACATTTTAGATATATTATGGTGATTACACATCAGGTGTTTATTCTCTTCTGTTTTAATAAATAGAGGATATTACATAAAAAATTTGGTTAATTCCATCAACTTGTATAATTTTGAGTCGATTTTGAGTAATTTGACATAGAGTTGTATGTTACTAGTGTTATTATTAAATTTGGTTTCGAGTTTTAATTGATAAAATTAACTAGGTTTCCTTTTTTTCATTGCACACATCCAAAACTTCAAACAAAGAAAGGGAAAGTAATCAAGTTTTTAGTCAAGTTTGTACCTTGTAAGGGATCATGAAGCCACTGAAGAGGTTCCAAAGCATGTAGAAAGGAGCTGCGATGATAGAGGCAACGTTGTGGTTCGGAGTGATCGCCGTTGTCATCATCCCATAGAAGGTGAAGTACATTATGGAAAAGTACATGAAGAATAAGTACCAAAAGAACTTCATCGCCGACCACTCGAATGAAGCCATTGCATAGAATATGGAACTGTATATTGTGGACTGTGCTAATACGTATGGAAACTCTATAAAAACCTGCAAGAATTTATTTCACCACAAGTCAGTGTCTTTTGTTCTTAAACATATGTGTGTGTTTTTTAGATTGTGAATGTGAACCTGTGCAAATGCAAAGGGAAGTGCTGAGTACATTCCAGCTGCTCTCTCACGATATGATACAAATCTTTCAATGGAAACGACGGGTTGTGCAGCGGTTGCGTTTGTGATTCCGATGAAGAGAACTGCAGCGTACATCGATCCCATTGCATTGAAAAGCTCTTGTTGTGTCTCCCTATAACATGAAGAAATGTGGTTAAGTTGAGTTTGCTATTTCGGTATTTTTCCCAGAATTAGAAGCTGCATACTCGATACAATACACCAGGCATGCAATTTCGGTTTCTTCTGAGTAATTCGGGTAGGGTATTTTTGTTTTTGAAAAACCTTACCGAAGATAACCAAACAAAAATTCGGTTCAGATACTGATATTAGGGGAATTTCAGTTAAATTTCATAAAATCCGGTTAAAACGTAACGAACTAAGCCAAAAATTGATCAGAATTTTAGAAACTACCGATCTGAATCAAAAAAATTAATCAGCTCCGAACCGTTTTGACCGAAACCTAGTTTGGTTCGGTTAAGTTAAGTCGGTTGGGGTCAAAATTGCAAGACTACTCGATAGTAATACCTTTTGGAGCCAAATTTCCAGCATATTGTTCCAAGCATGAGAGAGATAACTACTGTATAGAAGAATCGAACGGCGGTGTATTGAGGGTTTCGCCAATATGATAGGTTTTGTTTCCACAGGCAAGCAACAAACTGACTGTAGAGTGACTGAGAGTATCTGGTTGGAAAATCGAGTTCTTTTGAGGTATTACTTGGCTTGCTCAGGACTTCAATCAGCTCTTTGTTGCGCCTGCAGTAGAAAACAGAGACGATGAAATAAGTGTAAACCCAACTTTTGTGATAATGCTAAAATTTGTATAGTTTTTGAGTAAAGGAGGAGGAAAGTCACATACTGGCACAGATTTGAGTTCCTGTAAATTTCAGCAAAATCAACACCAAGCCTGTGCTCCTCTGTTGAAGAGGTGACATCAAGCATCCATGCTGCTGGATTATGGCCAGATTTTATCTTTTGCACCCCTTCAATTGACTTAGGGAAAGACAAGGAGATAAATAGACTTTTAAAACGGCAAGAACTTAACAGAGTCAGAATTAATGGATGCAGAACTATAAGGCTACCTCGAAATACTTGACAAGCTCGCACGACTTCTGACCAAGTGAACCGGCATATATGAGTTCTCCACCACGTTTCATGAACAAAAGCTTCATAAAAAAATGAGATTTAGGGATCATGAGTAAAACAAATTATGTAGTTTGTCTGATTCAGTACCCAAATCATTTTTTAAAATAATCTAACCTCGTCAAAAGATTCAAAGATATCAATGCTAGGCTGATGAATCGTGCAGACGATGGTTCGCCCGGTGTTAACAATGTTTCTTACTGTTCTCATCACAATAGCAGCAGCCCTTGCATCCAATCCTGAAGTTGGCTCATCCATGAATACTATAGACGGATTTGCAACTAGCTCAACAGCAATCGTTAACCGCTTCCTTTGTTCAGTTGATAAGCCATCAACTCCAGGTAGACCAATCAATGCCCCACTCAAGGAGGTAAGTTCCACTAGCTCCATCACCTCATGCACAAACGCCTAAAAGTTTTTGAAGTTCAGAGATGTCAGCATAATCCAAGACGAACATATGAAAAATGATCGAAAGAAGATGGAAATTATGTTTACCCTTTGTGTCTCTGAATCAATGTCTGATGGTAAACGAAGGCATGCCGAGAAAAGTAGAGATTCAACAACAGTTAAACATGGAGAATGAATATCATTCTGCTCACAATAACCCGAAATTCTTGCAAAAGTTTCCTGCCTTTTGGGATAACCAGATACGTACACATCGCCTTCTATTGTCCCACCGGTTTTTCTTCCAGCTAAAACATCCATGAGCGTTGTTTTACCGGCACCACTTACTCCCACTAACGCTGTTAACACACCTGGTCTAAAAGCTCCAGTTATATTCACAAGTAGCTGCAACCTATCTTCTAGTATCCCTTGTTCTTTTAGTCCCTGAAATTTTCATTGCATGAGCTAGACATACAAAATGCCTTAAAAAAAGTAACTGAAACCTGTTACATACCAAGGGAACCTCCACATAGTAATTTATATTACTGAAAGACAGAGACAGTGGCTGAAATGGAAGAACCATGCCTCTATTCTTGAAATATTTTCCTGTACCAAATAATTACAAGCATATTAGCTTCTTTGAGTTCAGTATATAGATGAGAAAGGAAAAGATCTAGATTCCTCACCGTGTAGTGAGCCTGAATGCTGCAAGTACTCTCTTAATTCCACAACAAACTCGTCACCTTTCCTTTTCTTTTCTCTCTCGTCAAGCTCTTCTTTTGATACAACAGCTTGTATTTTACCCCAAGCTAAGATTAGTTTACGACCATATAAACAGGATTAGCACAGCGGTTTACAAATGGCAGATAGTAGATACTTCAAGTATACATAAAAGAAAGAAAAAGCTTACGATTGAGGTAAGCTAGAAACAGCGTAAACAGCAAATTGAAAAGAACTGTGTATCCAAGCAAGGCACCGACACCAATCCAATACCAGTAGTTCCCAGAGAACAAACTTCTTTCTCGTAGCAATGCCAAACCAAGAGGGTCGCTGGTGTGATTCCCAGCGCTCTTCATAAATAGAAAAATCAACTGTTAACATATGCTTTCAGACCGTATGGCAAGTGAAAGACAGCCAGACATGGAATAAGAAACACCTAAACTTCTAGGTTAAGGAAGAGGTTTTAGTAGATATTTGGTAATGTTTTCACCTTTTGCCAAGAATCGCCGAGGAACTCGTTCACTGAAGCTGCGTTCTGAGCATACATCAAAGGAGAAATCCAGTATCCCCAAATCCACCAGCTGGGTATGCTATCTGAAAAATCAAACAAGAAAATCAAAATTCATGTGGTAAAAAGTGAAAGCTTAAGGACTATAAGAAAGAGTTTGAAGACCTCTGGAAATAATGAACCCTCCAAGAGTCATGACAACAAGCATTGCAAAGGACCCAAACGTATTTGCAACTATCATATGTCGGCCTAAAGAACCCATCACACGGAAAAGAGCCAAGGACATCTGATGCAGAGAGAAATACAGCAGGAACTGTTGAAGAAACCTGAAGATTAAAGGAGTTCAATGTTAACTGTTTTTAATGGGATGAAAGCTTTGCCTAATCGGGTTTTTAAGAAAATGTACCTGGAGAACTGAGGATCATATCCAATTGTATAATATGTCACTGCCACCCAAGTGGCAGACTCTATTATTGAAGTAGGGATACTCAAGAACCAGGAAGGTAGAGTATAAGCCCAGCTTGGGTAAAAGTGCAAGTCTCTATGCTTGTAAAGGACGGGAAGCTTGGCTACTAGCATTGGAACCTCTGTAAATCCATTAAAGAGAATGATGACCATGGAAAAGTATAGCGACCCAAGATAAATGTTGCCATCATCAATAGTGTTGTGATGCATTGTTGTCCGGCAAAACACAGTCATTGTGATCAATGCAACTAAAAGAAGCTGCAAACGTTAAGTATGTGGAGAGAATGAAATTAAATAAGGCCCTTGACTTGTTATAGCTATAGGGTAAAATATCCAGGGACCGAAGAGCCAAACCTGGACAAACTTGAACACATAAATAAATGCATTCTGCTTCATAAGTTGCTTCTGCCAGGAAAAGTTGATCTTAAGAAGCTCCCTCCTCTTAACCCCGTATTGGGATGTCGATAAAGCGGCTGAATGGTTGAAGCGTTTATCAAATGGAACTTCGAGTTTCTTTGCCAACTTCTTACCAGTTGTGTATGAACAAAAAGCTTCAGCAAACTTTCCTGGAGGTACATAGCGATAAGGCCGAAATGGGACTGACCAGTACTGCTGCTGATCCTTCTTTGAAGTGACCTATTAACAAAAAACTCAATTAGAATCACAAAAACAGCATATTTTGGTTCCTTGTTCAAGATTCTTTAAATCTTACCTCTTGCAAGAAATCTGCCACATTTTTTCTCTCAGGGCAACAAAATCCCAATGATGAAAAGAAGTCGAGAACCTCGTCACGAGGGCCTTGGAATATAATCTGTCCCTCAGACATAAGGATAACATCATCAAACAACTCGTAAGTCTCAGGAGAAGGTTGAAGTAACGAAATGACAGTGGTTCCTTCGAGTGCGTGAGTAGAATGCCTCATATACATGATGATTGAGTGAGTTGTTGAACTATCTAAACCATTCGATATTTCATCCATGAAAAGGACCCTTGCTGGACCAACTAATAGTTCCCCTGCGAATTTTTGTCCCACTCAGTTAGCAAATGGTCATTGTATCTTCTGGTTTAAATCTTCTAATATGAACGAAATAAAGAACGACCACACACACCTGTTGTGAGACGTTTCTTCTGCCCCCCGGAAATTCCTTTAATCATTTCATCTCCCACCAATGTGTCGGCGCATGTGTCCAATCCTAAAATCTTTGTTGGATGTATGAAAATATCAGAAAGAGTTTGAAATAATAGAATTGACATTTAACCTGCTAAACTTTATATAACTACAACACGTTTTGATGTTGTGGTGAATTTTTCCCATAGTTTCTTATGAATAAGCATCAAAAGACATCAATACTCCTAAATTCTTCAATGAATGTATTAGAAGAAGAATTTTGTTAAAAGGCTCTGAGAATACCTTCATAACATACTCTACGACCAGGCTTGTCTCTTGTCCTCCGAGAGCTAGGGACTAAAGGATTCCAAAGAAAACTATTTTGAATCAAAGGGCATTAGTAAATCTAGACAAGCCTCTGAATAAAACAACAGTACCTTCATAAATATATCAAGATCTTCATCAGGTACTATTCCTGCAAGCTTTTCCCTTCTTGCTAGCTCAACAAGCATATCTGTTTTTTTCAGATTGTTAACATCAAAGATCCATTGAAAAACTAATACATAACGCGAACACACACACACTATACTTCTTAACACTTACCATATTTGAATCCAACACCTTGACAACGACCTGCAAACTCGAGAGTCTGCCGCACTGTCATCTCAGCCACATGCCAGTCCTGTTGACTTACATACGCAGAAGTCCTCGGCGCGATTATCTCTTTGAGATCATACCCATTGTACGTTATTTTCCCGGAAGTCTTCAGGAGAAGAATCAAAGAAACAGATCAGCATATAAATAATAGTCAAGAAAAGAACTCAAACCCACCAGTATTTGAGAGAATTTACCTATTATTCTAAATTGTAAAAGGACCAAAACAAAAGTTTTATACCTGAAGATTATTTCCAAGACGACCAGCTAAAGCTAGGAGTAGTGTTGTTTTCCCCGAACTTGGAGGACCCAATAGAAGTGTTAATCTGAAGAGCTAATACATGAATAAATTGTTCCAAAAAATAGAAAAAAATGTAGCAGAAATATATATACCTCGAAGGTCTAATAATCCCACTGATACTGTCTAAGATCGTTAATTTACTCCTTTCTCCACCATACAAACGTATGTTCCTTAAAAAAGCCTATACCATACCAAAAAATCTCTTAGATTTACCCCAAAAAGTTGCTCAAAACTAATAGTAGAATTGAAAAAAACTGAGCAAATGTTTTAAAATACTTCTGCCATGTTGATGATGAAATTGGGAATTGTAGGTAACGCTCGACTTCCAACATGAACGTATGATTCAACAGTCAGATTCTGAAATCGAACTTCAATCTTCGGGAATTTCAAATCCACTCTGAAAAAATAGAAAATGTTACTAAAAAAAAGCTACAAGACCTAACTTATAATTTACCAAAGCGAATCAAAGAGAGAGAGAATGAGAATTTACGCGTCGAATCTCTTTCTAACGCGAGCGAAGAACTGTTCAGGGTCATGATCAACGGAATTAACAAGACGATTTAGAAGAAGACGTTGTTCGCTGGCTTCGAGGTTACCGATCCTAATCTCTTTAGTCTCACCGATGACATCAGTGAAAATGCCGCGTCGGATTCGTGAATAAGTTGGGAGACGTTGCAGAGCCGCCCAGTGAAGCTCTTCTTCATCTTCAGCTTCGTCTTTAAACGACGTCGAACGTGAGAATGCGTTCTCCGTCGAGTTCCACATCGACGACGGCGCAAAAGAGAGAGTGAGAGGAAAAAGAGATTGTAGATGAGGTTTTTATTCTGGCTTTCTCTCTATCTTTTGTTCTGTGTCACATTATTTAGCTCTCTCTTCTCTCTCGCTCTCTTTCCAGAAGATAAATAGTTAGGTGAATTCGCCATTAATGCGAAGTTTTTTTCTCTCTCAGTTTGTTTTTTTCTGGGTCGTGTCTCTCTCTCATCTGTACGTTAAAGTGAACTAAAACAGTTGAGAAGAAGGGAGGCTCATTAATACTAGCGGGAAAAACAAATGTTTATTTATTTATTTAGGTGTGGAAATAAAAAGTAGTGGTAGTAGTAATTAACACTCTCTAACAAAAAATAATAATCCTTATATATATATATATATATTTTGTTAGTCAAATTACTATGTTTTTTTTTTCATTGAATATTTAAAAGTACAGCAAAGTTTCAAGAGATTATGTTAAAAGTATTCCAAGAGATCAAAGTATTCCAAGAGATTATATATAACGAAAAAATGCTTAATGGTAGCACAAAGAGCTGGGGCCCGATTGGTAAGGATTGTGACTGTAGACTTTTGGCTGTAGACTTTTAAGACTTTTG
>OVAU01002302.1:0-12785 GCA_900406315.1 Biscutella laevigata subsp. laevigata
CAAAAATAGCAAGAAGAAGAAAGAAGAAGAAAAGAAGAAGATGAAAAACAAAAAGAATGAAGAATAATTAATGCTTTTGGTACAATATGGGGAATTATGGGTGGGGANGATACTATAAAATTATAAATGTGCACCTCTTAGTCTTGTTTTTCTTGCTGTTGTAGAAGGAAGATTCAACAAAAATAGCAAGAAGAAGAAAGAAGAAGAAAAGAAGAAGATGAAAAACAAAAAGAATGAAGAATAATTAATGCTTTTGGTACAATATGGGGAATTATGGGTGGGGAAGGGGTTATTGTCGATGGTTTCATGGGTGAGAGTGAGTGAGGAGAGAGAGTATAGCTTTAATTGTTTTTTTTTAATTTTGTTTTTGTTTTCTTTTTATTTTAATGAGAAATAAAGGAAGAAGGGGTAAAAGTGAGATTTGTTATAAATGGAATGTATTAGAGAATAAGAATGTAGTTGAGAAAGAGGAGATGTAGTTGAGATGAAAATGAATTAATGAAGTGTGTTTGAGCATTTGATTCACTAAGAATTGATGTGAAAATGAAAAGTTAGAGACGGGGCTGAACAATTCCACTCAACTGCCACTTTATTTAGAGAATCGAGAACGTTCAAAGAACATCTTCTACCCGAATAGCTAAGCCTAGAAATGAGCCCAAAGAACCATGTACACCGTCGGGCTATGAACACGTGATGGACAATATCCGAAACAGGCCCAAACTAGCCAAAAACTCACCATACCTAAGGATGGCCAGAGAGCAACCTCTCTAGAGACCGGAAAATGAGGACTTAATTTCTCCGCCAAGCAATCCCGAACGACACACATCCTAAGCAAACTCCAACCAACCCAAGAAGGAAAAACCGTAGCTCAACACCACAAACAGCAGGGACTCTCGGCAAAGAGCAAAAGAGAGGGAGACAGGAAGAGAGAGGCATGCCGAGAGAAGAACCACGACAAAGACAGAGAAAGATAGAGTTTCACCGTCGGCTTCAGAGAAGCGAAAACTGGACCAGAAGGAGAGAGTTGAACCAACGAGCTACGATCTCCGAATCCACATGCATAGGAGAAACACCGGTGAGAATGTCACCGAGGCGATGAACCACATCAGAGAAAAAACCCTCGACTGAGAAACACGCTTTGACACCAGATCTGAAGCTGCTATATAACAACAGAGAACAAGGGGGTTCTTTTCTTTGATGCTATGAAAACCGTCGGCGGAGAGAAGAGAAAAGAGCTACTGTAGCAACTAGGTTAAATGACATCTTCTTCGCGAGAGAAAAAGAGTTGAGGAAAAAAATTCTAATTACTACAATTAGATATTTAAGTCTTGATAGAAAAAAAAACCTTTTTAATCTTATTCTTATGTCGTTTGAGTTGAGTATGATACATGTACAAAACATATATAAAATACACAACATGATAACTAGAATATGTCGCCTAATAGTTAATGTTAGTTGATTACCGTGTTACTATTTAGGATCGAATTCTACAATAAGTATGTATTGTGAAAAAAAGAAAAAAGATAGACAACTTGACATATGTTGAACAAATTATCGAGAGTTTTCAAAACCAAGTTATTTTTGGTTATGGACAAACTATATAGTTTTCCTTTTGCTGTGTACAGCAAATACATCACTAAATAATCAACCATTTTCTGTAGAAAAACGAAAAAAATAATTGTATTTTTCTATAAATTGGTTATGATGATGACTCGTAAAACTAAGTAATGGATGATTAAGAGTTTACTTTTTCAATATTAACTTCGCCCGACGTTCTAGAACTCTCGAGGCGATTATCCTAATCAGCGATCTTTCGACTGATTCATTCCTTTTCCATTCTGTGTTTCCACCAAATCTCTTTCATTATCTGTTGTATCGTGATAGCTTGAGCATTTGTTTACTAGACATGGAAAAAGATGATGTATGGAAAGCTTTCCATGGAAAGCTCAACTTAGGTGCTGAAAAAGCTCCGCTCCACCTTTCGTCCCCCATTCTAGCAGAGGAGAAGGAAAATCGTAGCCACAACTTGATTGTTAAAGGATTAAACCCAGTTTATCAAAATCCTAAGTACATGAAGATCCTGTTACCAGAAATGTGGAGGATGACCGGCAAAGTAACAGGTCAGGTTTTAGATGATGGTAAAGTTCAATTCTTCTTTGATTCAGAGCAAAACCTGAATAACATCATTGAAGGAGGACCATAGAACTTTAGTGACTGGCACATTGTAGTTGACATATGGAATAATAGACATAATCCTAACTTTCTCAATAAGATCACAATGTGGGTTCAGATTATAGGCCTTCCTGAGCATCTGAGAAGAGAAAAAGTAGCTATGGATATTGGAGAATCTCTGGGTCAGGCCATTGAAGCTTATGTTAGAGAACCCTCGAAGAATCTTCCTGCAATGGTAAAAGTCAAGGTCAGGATGCCTATAACCACAAAGCTTATATTCAATAGATTGGCTGATTTGGAAAAGGACAGTGAACCAGTGTTGCTGAGGTTCGTTTATGACCGGCTCAGGAAATTCTGCCGAAACTGTGGAGCACTCACGCACTCCTCTTCATCATGTGGGGGAAACCTCCCTTCGGAAAACATAGATCCGATGCTAGAGAACCCTCGAGCAAGCGAGTCACCAATCCCTATCCCCGAAGGGAATCAGTCTCTCCCTCAAATGGCTAGCTCTCATGGAAGCAAGAGTATAGGCGAAGCAGAAAGCTCGCATAGTCAGAAACTGGAGCTCCAGGAAGTGCAAATGAAGGTCTCTGATAGTAAAGAGGAAGAGCTTAGGAAAATAGAGGAAGAGCTGGGATACAGAGAAGGTCTCGGGGCTCTAGAATGCAGAGGTGTAAAAAGGAAAGTGTCAGGCAACCAAACTGATGAACCATAACCATCTGTCAAACAAAGGAAAGAGAAACAAAGCAATGAAGAAGGTTTGGTGGTTAACCTTAAACCACCACAACAACCATGAGGATCCTCCATTGGAACTGTCAGGGGCTGGGGAACCCTCTGACAGTTCGACATTTGAAGGATATCGTGAGAAGCCACTCTCCTTATATCTTGTTCCTCATAGAAACAAAAAATGTAGACAAGTATGCACATACTCTAGGTAGCCAGTTGAAGTATGATAATGAGATTTTGGTATCTGCCAATGGTGCAAGCGGAGGATTAGCAATTTTTTGGAAAGCCTCGCTGAATTGTTCACTGTTGGATCAACCATCTCTTAACTGCACCAAACCGTACATAGCTAACGGCGTAAGCTCTTTTGGTATATGTTATATATATGGAAACCCGGAGAAGCAAGAAAGGGTATCTTTATGGGGTAAACTTTTGTCAGAGCTCAAAACGGGGATTATGCAGCAGGTCCTTGGCTAGCAATGGGGGATTTTAACGACATAAGAAACAATGACGAAAAGAAAGGAGGTCGCAAAAGGTCAGAAGGCTCTTTCTCCCTGTTCTGAAGTCTAATCAACACAATGGGAGTTCATGACTTACCTGCAACAGGAGGGACCTTCACATGGATGGGGAATAGAAAAGGGCACTTAATCCAGTCCAGAATCGACAGAATAATGGCCAACACAGACTGGATTAGTATCTACCCTGGAGCAGCAATATCCCTCCTAGACTGGGTTGGATCAGACCATAGACCACTCCTCCTGCAAACAGAGAATAATTACAACAAGAACAAAAAGCTCTTCAAGTATGACAACAAAAGGAGAGACAATGAAGAAGTCCACTCTCTGATAAAACGTTCATGGGAAGATGCAATCAGAAGGAATCATCCAAAGAATATTCATAAGGCTTTGGGACTGTGCAGAGGCAATCTCGCTCGCTGGAAGAAGAACAACAACTCTAATACCAGCATAAAAATCCAGAACTTGAAGGTACAAATTAACAAGCTATATGAATCATATCCTCCTAACTTCTCAATGATTCAGGAGCTGAAAAAGGAGCTATACAAAAACTACTTGTTAGAAGAGGAATATTGGAGAACGAAAAGTCGAATCCAGTGGCTCAAATTGGGAGATAAAAATACTAAGTATTTTCATTCTAAGACTATGCAAAGAAGGAATGGAAACAAAATCCTCACTCTCAAAGATGAGGAAGGAAATGAATACAGTTCCCATCAGGAGCAATGTGACATCACCACTAATTATTCACCAATCTTTTCTCCTCTAATGGAATGGACAACGCTATGCAGGTGCTTAGGAATCTGTATCAAAGAGTGAATGAAGAGATGAATAATGACCTCACGAGGGAGTTAACAGAAGAAGAGCTAAAGTCAGCACTGAAACAAATGAGTGAGGACAAAAGCCCTGTACCTGACGAATTCAATGCAGGTTTCTACAAACACCACTATAATACCATTAGAGAAGGTGTGTATGGTTATGTTAAGCATTTCTTTATAACTGGTGAGCTTGATCCTCATTTAAATCACACCTTCATATGCCTAGTCCCAAAGATAGATAACCCTAAGATGGTTAAGGACTTCAGACCAATAAGTCTCTGTAACGTTGCTTATAAACTCATATCTAAGATTCTGGCTGAAAGACTAAAACCCTAGTTGCATAGCATCATAATTGAGAACCAGACTGCCTTCATCCCCAACAGGCTAATCACGGATAACGTGCTAATAGCTCATGAACTTATGCATTCTTTAAAAACAAAGACTCTAAAGCACCCTTATATGGCCATTAAGTTAGATATTACTAAGGCGTTTGATAAAGTACGTTGGGAGTACATTGACTATATGCTTAGAAAACTTGGTTTTGCAGACAAATGGTGCAGATGGATGAAGACCTGCATTACCACAGTCACCTACTCAATCTTAATCAATGGCTCCCAAGAAGGATTCATCAAACCTCAAAGTGGAATTCGTCAAAGTGACCCCCTCTCTCCTTATCTTTACTTAATCTGTTCAGAAGGGCTCTCTCATTTGATTAAGGAGAAAATTAGAACTGGTTCACTGCATAGGTACAAGGCTAGTCGAAGGGGTCCAGAGATCTCTCATATATTTTTTGCAGACGATTCCTTGGTGTTTTGCCAAGCTAATACATCAGAATGCCATCATCTCTTAGAGGTCCTTGATGATTATGGTCGCATATCTGGTCAAAGAGTGAACTTTCAGAAATCCACAATTATGTTCAGCAAGGGGACCCCAAGTACTCGTCAGAAAGAAGTTACTGATTTATTGGATATCAAGGACTCAGGGGTTCAACAGATACATTGGGCTACCGGACACTGTAGGGAGGAATAAAACCAATTGCTTTGATTATGTTGCCAAAAGAATCAGAGGGAAAGTGGAAAGCTGGTTTACTAAGCTGCTCTCTCCAGCAGGAAAAAAAACCCTCATCAAAGCTGTCTTGCAAGCAATCCCTACCTACTATATGTCTTGTTTTCTCCTGCCCAAATCAACACTAAGGAAACTCGAAAAAGACATCCGGAAATTCTTCTGGTCCACGAGTGCTGATAAGAACAAGATCCCATGGGTCCCTTGGGAGATGATCTCTTGCTCGAAAAAAGATGGAGGACTTGGATTAAAGGATCTCCAGCTATTCAACATTGCCCTTCTAAGCAAGCAAGTCTGGAGAATGATTCAAAATCCGGATTCCTTAATAGCAAGAGTTTATAGAGCCAAATACTTCCCAAACAGTTCCCTGATGGGCGCATCCCGTGGAAGACGACCAAGCCATGCGTGGAAAAGCATATATCAAGGAATTGATGTGATCAAACAAGGTGCAGAGTGGAGAATAGGCAACGAAGTAAACACATACTTCTGGACAGATAATTGGCTACCAGGGATAAAGGTTAAACCCCCAGAGCCAGCGACCAGTTCTATTAACAAATCTCTAAAAGTAGCAGACCTCTTCTGTCCAGGCTCCAGAATATGGGATAAGGGGAAAATAGAAAGTCTCTTCAGTCCATCCGATGCTGAGGTTATCAAAAACATACGACCAGCAATCTACAGTAGCATGGATCTTGTTAGTTGGAAGTATACTAGCCAAGGTACTTACTCAGTCAAAAGTGGTTACAACATGCTCAAGACAAACAACATGACCAATAGGAATGACTCTAACCCTGGTACCTCAGTGCAAGGAACGGCTTCTAATCTTTTCAACAGAATATGGAAACTATCAGCTCCTCCTAAAATAAAATACTTCTGGTGGAGAGTGATTCACGAAGCCCTCCCATCAGCTACGAACCTTTATAGAAGGAGAGTCAGATTAGATAGAACTTGTTGCCTCTGTGGAGAACAAGAGGAAACGGTGAAGCATCTATTGTTCACATGCCCAGTGGCTATGGAATTTTGGGAACTAAGCCCTCTTAAGATCCATTGGACGGAGGACCTTATAGTGGAAGTACTCCAGAAATAATAGACCATATGTTGAGGAATAAAAATGCTGGGGGTTCTCTTTTCCCTTTCATAGGGTGGAACATATGGAAAGCTAGAAATAATTTGATTTTCGAGGGAAAAAGATGGATGATCCCAGAGATATTATCAAAATCTGTTACTGACTTTACTCTTTGGCAGGAATCAAACACGGAGCAGGACAAAAGATCAACCAGCAACGAGGCAAGTGCACCTACGGATCACAGAAGTGCCAGCTCAACAAACAATATATGTTATGTCGATGCTTCTTGGATCTCAAGAAGTGCTGAAGCAGGGTACGGTTGGCTATTAGTCCAGCAAGATAAGGGAACCAAAGTCTAAGGAGCAGGAATAATAAAGCCATTAGCTTCCCCGCTAGAGGTCGAAGCCTTTACTTTAAGGTAAGCAATAATGCAAGTGAAAAGGTTGGGTTACACAGAAGTGTCATTTGCTTCTGATTCGCAGCAACTCACCAACTGGTTGCAGCAAACCCGACGCAGTAGCGCACAGGAAATTCTGAAGTATAATCAAGCTGCTCCGATCGTAGAGGATATCCGATACTTGCTATCTTCCTTGCCTTCTTGCTCTGTTTGTAAAATCCCAAGAAGCCTAAATGTACATGCTGATGAACTAGCTAAGTTGGCTAGAACTATGAAACTCTCCCCCTTTGTACGTTGGTTAAACACTTAATGACATATTTGGTTTGCAGAAATAGAGTTTACTTTTCTCTCTCCTAAAAAGTGCAATTATTTAGAATCGTAAATCTCGATCGAAGACCCTCTTTTCTCCTACTACGGTGGTGTTGTGAGTGGGAGAAACTATGTATTTTCCTTTATACAATTAGACCGTGTCCTTTCGCTTCGTCGACAAAGATGTTTTCCTTCTTTTATGTCTGAAGGATGGTGGCCACAAATCTGAAGGGGGATGAAGCAAGGTTTGAGTCTCTCATGAACACGATTGGGTGGTTGTTCGAGGTGAGGCTCTCTTCTCGGGTTCTAATAGTGCAGTTCGTGTGGAGCGAGTTCTTCTGGTGTCGCGGTTAGCCTCTTGACCTCTCTCCTAGGCAGTGTCGGTCCTGGGTCAAGCAAGCCAAACATGTGTTTGCGGCTCTCAGAACAATAAGAATAATTTCGGCGATATATTTTATGAAAGTCTACGTTAGTTGTATTGGTTCAGGTGTTAGATACATCAGTTTGTTGTGCAGAATTCAATTCTGCCTGAACTCATTTTTGAAATTTTTTATTTTATAGGCCCAAAAAGAAATTTGGTTTGTGGCCCATAGTTCTTCAGGACCGGGTCTGCTCCTAGACCTTGATCGGTGTTCTCCTCTCCATGGTCTTGCCGGATTTGGCGTCCAAACAGAGTTCTTCATCGTGCCAAGAAAAATCGGTTCAAAACCTTTCATCATCTGAATCTTACTCGTATCAGTCGTTTCTTCTTTTATTACTCGTGAAACTTCACATTCTAATTCAGATAAAAGTCTTTCTATTAGCCTTAAATATCTGTGGTCCATTCAATAAGCATACTTGTGGTTATCTAACGAGCTTACTCCTTCAACATTGTACAACTCTCCTCCATCTGGCTGAACTATCAGGGTTTATTTCAACTACCAACTCAATGACGGTTTAGTTGGATTTGATTTTTGTAGACTTTCATGTGTTAGTGCTAGTTTCGGGGATATCTCTATTTCTGCGGACTCAAGTATAATTTCATTGTAAACTCTTTGTATCCCAAAACAAAGTGAAGTTTTGAGTAGCCGTAACTTATCTGTTTTACAAGGGCTTCATCTTTCAAGCTAAATCAAATCAGCAAAACAAATTCTCTACATGTAGAACGACAAAAACCGAATCAACTTGCAAAGAAAGAGATAAATTTCTAACAAAACCTGAAAGGTAACAAGTACCTGCCTGACCAACGAGTGAAGCTTTCCTCGGCCATTTTAAGGTATAAAAGAAACACACGGGGTTTGAAGAAGACAACACCATCATAGCTCATGAAGTTTTCAAACATAAGAACACCTAGAATAAGCAGAACCAGTAGTTCAAAACTATAACGATGATTCCAGTAGCAGGCCGATCAAATTAACCAAGAAGCCAAAGCCAAAAGCAGTTAAGCAATTTCCCCCCGAAGTATACACATATAACATCAGTTCCACACGAAGTTTGAACCTCTTTATATTTCCCCCTAATTTAAAACTTTTATATCCAATTACCTACAATGTCAAAGTTCCAAATCGATTTCCACATCACGGTATAATTTAACAGTTTTTTAATAACCAAACTAATATCGGTGCAATGGTAAGCAAACTGAAAACCGAAGGATATTAAACCGACTGATATTTGATTCAAACCAAATTGGAATTACTCATCCCAGAAACGAAAAAAAAAACCCAAAATCCTCAATTCTTTTGAACCCTAAAATCGCAGCACCCTCAAACCACAAGACAAGGCTGAGAAATTCATTGGTCCTTTTGAATAGATCACCTCCATGAATCACACTGTCTTGACTTGAGATCGTGTCTTGACTTGGGGCTTTCAAATTCAACCAGACTGTCTCCTTCGCAACTCCGCTATCGAAACTTATAGTAAAGCTCTTTGGTGCCTCTTCTTCTCATGCCAATCTCCACTCGCCCACATCTCTCATCTCATTCCGCTTCTTAACAGAATTGAACGTGTCTCCTCATCAAAGACATCTAAGAACCATCAACCTCCTTTTAGTCCAAGTGATTGCTTTCTCTTTTTTGAAGGAGAGAAACGCACGCCTCCAGAAATCAACAGGTCGTTCTTTGTCCTCTGTTGCTGCAGATATCAACAGAACAATGGACTCCAAATTACTGGGAATAACAAACTCTTCACAAACATTGTAGACGGATCATCTATTACTATGACTTGAATCGTATGACATCACTCTTTAATCTTTTGTGCATCTTCTTGTCACGCATCCTATCTCTCTATCTTCTTTCTCATTTAGCCGGTAACTTTCTCTATGTCCAGACATTTAATTATGCAATTGAATCTTTATTTTTTTCATTATTGAGGAATTGGTGATTGTGAACTTTTCGTATCAAGCTCTGTTGTTGAATTATGCGTGTTGTTAATTTCTCGTGGTTGAGATTAGAAAGAAAAAAAAGCCAACATATTGAGTTTTTAGGTTTTTGAAAATCTTAGATTTTGATTTCGAACTCTCGTTCCTCGCGTTCTTCTTCTTTTGCGTATTTTAGGGTTGCGATTTTGAGGATTTTTAGGCTTTTGATTTGTGTAATTTTTGGTTCAATTTGGGTTTAAAAAAATAAATGTGTTAACCCGATTTAATTATGGGTTATTGATTCGTTGACGGTTTATCGCAAGATTGATTGGATTACTATTGGTTTAATGATATTTCGGATTACTTTAAACCAACGGTAACCCAACATATGTGGAATTAAATCTATAACTTTCATGTTGTGTGAAAATCGATTTGGAACTTTGACACCATGGATAATTGGATATTTAAGTTTTAAATTAGGGGGAAATACAAAAAGATCCAAACTTCGTGTGGAACTGATGTTATATGGGTATACTTCGGGGGGAAATAGATCGTCGACCTGTTTTACAAGGGATTCATCTTTCAAGCTAAATCAAATCACCAAAAAATTCTCTACATGTAGAACGACAAAATCAACTGGCAAAGAAAGAGATAAATTTCTAACAAAACCTGAAAGGTAACAAGTACCTGCCTGACCAACGAGTGAAGCTTTCCTCGGCCATTTTAAGGTATAAAAGAAACACAAGGGGTTTGAAGAAGACAACACCATCATAGCTCATGAAGTTTTCAAACATAAGAACACCTAGAATAAGCAGAACCAGTAGTTCAAAACCATAACGATGATTCCAGTAGCAGGCCGATCAAATTAACCAAGAAGCCAGAAGCCAAAAGCAGTTAAGCAATGAAGAAGAAGCAGTAGCTGACGTAGTTTTCAAACATAAGATCATCTAGAGAAGCAGTAGCAGTAGATAAGCAATGAAGAAGCATATAAGCCAGAAGCAGGACGATCAAATTAACCAAGAAGCCAGAAGCAGATAAGCAATGAAGCAGTAGAAACCCGAAGAAATCAACCTCGACACAATACACATAGAAAAACAAAACAAATAGATAGGTTTTTAGCACAAATCTCTGTTTGTCTTTTCAAGAACTCGGAGAGGTATTTAAAAAGGTACTTTACCTAAATGCAGATACAACTACGGCTTCATAAGAATCCCAGCAATCGAAAAGTAGAATTTAGCCCACAGCTAAAACATGTTCACTTAAGTGAAAATTCACAGACACTCTAATTTCCTCCATAAGCTGTCCTCTTGATGTCACAAGCAAACAGTTCTTTCCTCATCCCGCAATCACTCAGCTTCGGCTTCTGCGCACCTCTTTCAGACCATTTCTGCATAATCAAACACAAAAACTTCTCAGCCATATGTGATTTTTATTTAAAACACAATCTACCAAAAGGGTTTATGAAACGATCCAACATGCATTCATGCTACTTTGCCAGCGATTCAGTTTCAGTGACTAGTTATATTGAGTGAGATAGCATAAACTCTTGAGTAAAAGAGAGTTTACCCATTAGCATATGGCACTTCCTCACGTCCTCTATAAGGTGGTGGTGACCTACTGTAGTTGCGACCACGTGGAGAAGGACTGCGACGCCTTGGAGGAGGAGGAGATCTTGCACGAGGGCTGTAACTCCTGGAACCAACAGAAAAAGTTAGCAAGCACTAAGCAAGCAAATCCTCATATCAGTAAGACAAGGGATAATAATAATAACCTCCGTCCTCCATAGGTTGGACTCTTTCTGTATCTAGGAGGACTGCGACTACGGCTGCGGCTGCGACGCCTACCTGACCCACCACGAGAACGGCATTCACGTGCAAAGTGTCCAGACTCACCACACTCGTAGCATTTCAAATCAGAACCACCACGACCACGAACATCACCTCCTCCACGACCACCACTACCACCTCCTCCTCGTCCGCCACCACCGCCTCGGTTATGTGACTGCTCTACCCTCCATCCATTCTTGCCTACCATAATAGCAAAAAGCATAAGTCAATCGAAATCTAAAGCCACATAATTTATGTTCTTCGTGAAGAAAGAAGGACAGGAGATCAATGCTAACCATCTAAATCACGAATGGCATCTCGGGCATCTCTTGAATCTTCAAAATCAAGAAAAGCGTAACCCGGTGGTCTTCTAGCAACCCAAACACTGCACGCAACAAGAACAATGAGAGAAAATTGTAAAAACAAAAATACATACTTTACAACCACAACAAGTTCAATTTTTGGTAAAGGAAATTAAAGTATTACCTCTTAATCACTCCATAGACACGAAACTCATCCTCGAGTTCACGCTCAGTAACTCGCGGATCCAAATTTCCCACATACACACGCGACATTTGTTCGAATGATCTGTTAAATCAAAGCACACATAATTCAACTCCTATTTTTCCAGCGAAACTTATCTAAAACGTGACAAGATTACTAAATAACACTTCAAATGAAAAGATTTGAAAGCTAGACTACGAAAAATAATAATCAAATCTTTCGATCAAAGGACACAGATCCAATTCAGATTTTTACAAGTAAGAACCTTTTCAGATTCAACGGATCAGGGAGACATCATATCACCAAAAAAAAAAGAAATAAAGCAAAAGAAGTCACAAGGGAAATCGGAATCACCTGAAGAAGCAAACAAAAAAACAACTAAACGGCTTCTCCTCTCGTCGCGAAATTAGGGTTATCGATTTCTAAACTGAAGATGGGATATTCTCGTAATTGGTTTGGGTTTGTCGTTTTAAGTTTTTCTTTAGTTTAGGCTCAAAATGGGCCTCCAGTATTTTAAAATGAAAATAAGGCCCATTAAAGTTTTTCATGGAAATGGTATCGCCCAATCAAATTTTGTTTTTATTTTATAATTACAATACCGTGTAGTTGAAAAAAAAAATAGAATGCTGTAGAGTATTTATATAAAAAATATATATATTATTCTGTTTTAAATAAGATTTTGAAAATTTCACCATTAAATTCACTTTTATTAAAAACTAGAAGTGAACCCGCGTGTATTTGATTAATAAAATATTATTAAAAGTATTATTAAAAATATTTTTAATCTATCTAATAATGGATTATCGGTATTTTCTCATGTGTTATTTTATAAATACCAGGAGAGAACTCGCGCATGTGCGGGTGTCATTTTATGTCTCTTTTCTATAATTTTTTTAGCTGAATTTTAATTAACTATTTTTGTGACTTTATCAAATTAAATCTTTATGATTATTATAATTTATTTTGCATATTATGATTAAATATCTTTTCTCACATTGATCATCTAAATTTATTTTATCACCCCGCGTTCTATAAATAAATTGTTTCTATGATCATAATAACCT